>JXWZ01002520.1:0-24832 GCA_000956215.1 Anopheles farauti No. 4 | reverse complement strand
CCACGCACTGCCACAGCTCAAATCAATCCCCCATGCGTACCAGTAATGACATAAATATGACAGTTTCTCAGCCATTATTGTCCCCTTCCTGGCCGGAAAAGGCTCATTTCCATACATTTAGGTCACGGTTGCCGCATAATACATCATCGTGAATTATGCTCCTGTTTGGTTCGGTTACGTGTGATTTTATTTTAATATTATTCTCATTTTCAACCTATCTGCCGGAACCGGCCGCGTTTGGTTGATGTAATCAGATGGGTGTATGCAAACGCGTCCCATACATCATTCAACTTGCTACACGGCTACCGATGAGTTGCTACCGATACTAAATGTTGCGTAAGATTGATTGCAAAACTTGAAAAATCTGATCTGAGAGAAAAACATTAACGAAAACATAGCAAGATAAGCGGTGAAAGTAGTTCTTGGCGTTACACTTTTTTTAACAGGCGTTATGGTTTGTGTCTAAGATGAGGTCATTTGACCCAAAGTACTATCACATTCCCCATAGACTCTGGATTTTTTTTATCTCAAATGGTAAGTCTTCCTAGATGTAATAAAGTCATGTCATCTAGCCAAATAAATAGTTAAAAATAGATGTTTGGTAGTTTATTCAATAAACAAGCAACGAAAAAACACCCAATAGAACACACAGTAGAAGAAAAAACACCCAGGATGATGCATGATTAATCCTGTTATGATAACACTTTAACAACAAAAGTGTAGATATCATTATTGAAGGTTAAAATAAAATATAGAATCCCATAGAAAATAAATTGTAACAGAAAAATCATGATCAATACTGCACAGAGGACTCAAATCATAGCGTTCGTGCAAAGGTTTTTAAATACTCAATTTGATAACGTCAGCAGCTCCCTCTGTCGTGATTTATTTGACGGGTTCATTTCACGCGTTATATTCAGCTGCGAAACTACCACGCACAAAGAAAAAAGAAAAAAAAATTGACAGATATAACTAGAGTACTAGAAGGAACTAATAATCGTAGATAATCAACAACGATCTTAGATACGTTCATAATCGACTTGAAAGTTTTTGTTTACGATTTATGTACTTATAATCTCAAAACTATCACCACCAGCATCATTAGCAAACAAGACACAATAAAAGAATGTTACATTAAACTGAAACTACACCCCATTAACCACGATAAGCGGCATCTTTACGGCAACATAAACATCGTACTTTACTCTCCGATAGCATCATTTGTTGATCCAATCGTCACCAACACCGGCTCCACACACGAGCTAATCGTAAAGCTTACGCTGACGGTTCCGATTTAGACATCAACCAGCAGCAGCAGCATCAGCAGCAGCAGCTACCCCACCAGGGCATTCAAACACCACCCATCTAATGCTCTAATCCTGTCGCGCTAGATGCCCGCCCGTGCACGCGCGCACATGATGTTTACGCGACCATTAAATCTAAAGTTAATTGGCCCCACGGAGTTCTCCGTTCTCGTCCGCTGCGTTCGCGCACCACGGGCGGTGTAGCGAAACACGAAACACCTACCTTAGTAAATTAATTGCATTACGCGTACGTCTTAAGCACTCCAGGGCCGCGGTACGTGAAAGAAAATGGTGACTTTGTACGGGAAATTTTCACCGTTTTGTTGGTCGCTTCCTTTTTGAATTCAATATCCTGCTTACACCCGGGCTGTGCGCAAATTTGAGCCTCGCCGGTAATGGAGTGCCTCGCGCGGTGGGGCTGTCCCCTCACCCGGTGATCCCACCCGGTGCGTGTATTCGACAAAGCATACTAATTGATTATTTACGCAGATTCATAATCTCTGCGTGAAGTTAATGGATACGCACCCTGAACGACGGATTGCCGGCCACACATTCGCCGTTTAATGTCGTCTCACTTCTCTCCTTCGCTGCTCCAAAGGTCCCTTCCAAGTGTCCTCGATGCCCGCAGGTCGAAACGATCTCATTTTACGGGTTTTTTGTTGTTGTTGTTGTTCGAGTTTGAACAATTTTCATAATCGTTGCGCTCGACTTACACCGATCCTTGTTGGACTCGTCCTACTTTAGTCCGTCGTCTGCCTGGATCAACCTTGAAACTTTTTCCCTCTATGTCTCATCCTGCTTATCCCGTTGTTAAAGTGTACTGTCGCTGGCCATATTTTACCAGCGGGCTGTTGTGCCACACCCGTACTCCAAAACGAGTGCGAGTGTAAAGAAGGATCACTCACGTGCCCGCATTCGAGCCGGGCCCGCTTTCCTTGCTGCTCCCGTTGCCAAGCGTTTCGACGCACTTTTGCATCCTTTCGCTGGCTTCCCACCACAACCATACCCAGCTGCCAGCGAACTCATAATCAAAACGGAGCATCAAGCAACCGAATGGACCCGTTGCCGTGGTTGAGTTTGGTCGAAAATCGGCACGCACAGGCCTGAGCCATACAAAACAAAAAAATAAGTACAGGAAAAGCATCCTTCGAGTGAGAAAGCGCTTAGATAGAAGATTATTTTTTGTTTGTGACTTGTTTCGCCTCGGGCCCGCTGGCAGCTACACCGTGCGAGGAAATGTGCTTTGAAAGCAGCCGGGCAACCGGGCAACATGGTAACGCTCCCACCATAGCTTCAACGGCGTTTGCCGCTAACGCCACGCAAATGAAACCATTCGCTGTAAGTTGCGCCAAATATGTGTAACATACCACGGTTGTCGGTTTTTTGTTTTTTTGTTTGGCGGAAAGAAAGGCACCGAACCGAACAAAACGGCACACACAAACAGGGCGCAGCTTCGAAGACACCAGCAGCGCCAGCAGAGCAGACGGTGAATTATCGCTTCGTTTATTATTCTTTCATTTAAATCGTGAATTTCATTACGCCAATTGTTCGTTCTTGTCCGCGCAAAAAAAGCGAACTGGAGCGAGCCGGGCACGGTAATATTTAACGCGCGAAGAGGCGGGCACGCAAGAAAAAGTATTTTTAATCCTTTGCAATGTTTCAATTTCGCTGCTCAAAGTGCTTCGGGTTATTTTTTTTTCCTTTTGGTTCTCTTCCTTTTTAACACAATGCTCAGAATTGTCCTTCATTCGGTGGGGAGATATGGTATTAGAACCTTTGCCGGTTTTTTTTTTCTTCGAAAGGGTACACAATTAGATTTATATTTTCTGTGCAATTATCACCTTTTTGCAAAAGGTAAAGGGCATGTCAATTTTGCGCCTACACACCTTCGTAATTATATTTGTCGAACGGGAGGTGTGCATAAGTCGCTAGCGAAAACAAAAAAATAGCTTCATCACAGAAGGAATCCGACCTTGTCCGTGATGATCCCAAATATGTGTCAACCATTTCTATGAAGATGAAGATGATTCATCGAAAAAAAAAGAAACAGCCCCGGCATCTTGGTGCTTCTTTGCAAGCTATTTATAGCTTCCCTTTTTTCGAGCGGCTACTTCCAGCCAGCCAGCCAGCCAGCATGACCTGAACCTTTTCCAACGAAGGTAAGCGCTTGTGCTAAACGGTACCACCCAATAGTTTTCAAGGATAATGTTCCACCCATTCTCTTGCATGGTCATCGAACTGACTTATGGACGATAATTTATGAGCGGCTTACCAGGGCTTTGTGTGCCATTACCGGACAGGACACTCGAATTAGTGTTTATTCTGTGCGATAACTGGAAGCGAAGAGAGAGAAAGAGAGAGAGAAAATAGAGAAAAAAAGGAAATTGTGATTACCGATTCGTTCATCCCTGGACAGTCAGTTGATGAGTGAGGCAAAACGTTGTCCTCATGAGGTTAAAGCACAGGATGTGCAGCAAATACGCTAGTAATATTGGGGAACGTCCAGAATCTTAGTTTTTCCTAACCTTACAAAACCGATAATGATTACTAAACTGAACTAATTGATGAATGTCACCTGTTTTGAGAGTATAATGTTCAATTAGATGGTATAAAGTATTGCTAAAGTAAGCAGTTGAAACTAATAAACTATTTTTCTAACCTTATATGTTGTGAACACAACAGAAATTGATAAACTAACAAATAAAAAAGTTTCTATTTTTAACAAAATCACATAAATTTATATCACATAAATCACCTCAACCGAAGCACCGAAGTTCGCGTTCATCGTTCCAGATCGAATCAGTGTTTAATTCTTACTAATTTTATGGAACTCACCATTAACATCAAACAAAATTGATAAACACCAAGATTAAAAAAAAAAACAAACTTAAGCCTTCTAGAAACTTACAATTTTTGCAAACTTCTCGAACCTTTCGAACAACATACCTTCTTTGATTTCAATCTGCTTTTTAAGAGGGACCTTAATTTCGGTACTCCGAAGGTGCATATTCTTGCGAGTAATGATCGGAAATGGGCCGTGATTCATGGACACTTCTACAGCGCCCAACGGTCGCAAACGGCCAACCCCATAATTGACTTTATCAAATTATTGACCAAGTCGTTCGAAACGTAATAACTTATAGAAAACAGATGTCCCGGGCATTTCTCGGCTGGGCGGGACCGTTTGACGGAAGGCGAGCAGAAAACCGTACGATGGTATGGCGAAGACGACATAAAAAAAAAAACTCAACGTTGTTTGATGTTCCGCCTCTTAAGAGATGGACATAAATCTTACTTTCGAACCATCCTGGACCCCGTTGCTGCTATCGGGTGCCCCGCTCAAGTGTGCACTTTGCGAGTAGAATTTGATAACGTAGATAAGAAAAAAAAACCAAACGGAGTAAATCAATTTACGTACCCTTCCGGCTTCGCCAACCATTGTGAATAATTAATAAACGAAAAACCCCCAGGAAAATCGATTACACTCGCCCTTGAACGAGTTTATTGAAATAAATTAGTGCACTCATGCCGTAAAAGCCTCCGCAAGGTGGGTTTGCATTAAAGCAATCGTGAAGTGTATGTGTGTGGAAGATATTGAATTTTTCTGTTTTCGCTCTGCTTCTTCCGGCGAGCACGTTAGACTATTCACATGTCCCATCGTCCCATCGGGGGTAAGCCATACGTTGCAGAATTTAAATCATAGCCGCTCTCACCTTCAGCATCCGTTCACCGTGATCCGTCCTGTTTTCGTGAAGACAGAAACGTGCGATTGCTTTTAGAAAATTCGCAAAAAAACGTGACTTGAAAAGAAGAAAAAAAAACTGAACAATATACATGGAGACGCACTGTGTTTTGCGAATGGGACTTGCCATAAAATATGATTATCAGTGCCCTTAATGTCATAATAAATTGTTCCTCCCGGTTGAGTTGCCGGGAGTTTGAGTACGAAAACCACCACCCACACCACCGGCGGTGGTGCTCTCACGTGCGCTCGACCGGAAAAACTCGTAAGCATCCTGCCACCCGGCGCGGAAGCGATGAAAGCGATAAAGATATAGACATTTTTGTCACTTTTCATTACAATTCACTTTCGCCTCGATCGAAACCCGCGGGTTAAACGCACGTAAGGCTCGCCCTTTCAGCTAAACGGCAACATGTCCCCAATTTCGTGCCAAAGGCAGCCAAACCGTTCCCGGAATACTCGGTTACGTTTTTCGCGCTGATATTAACGATGGAGCGAAGGACACGAACGGGCGTCCCCTCGAATGGATCGCAACGCATAAAACCCACACGGTGTAATATTGGGGCAAATTTGAGTTTTTCGTATTTAATTTCTACCCCATTGCCCTCCGAGCAAGCATTACCGTGGACGGTTCTTTCTTCGCCTCGTAATATCCTCGGGAGCACGTTTGTTTTTTTGTTTTTTTTTTCTTTTTCGTTCTACGGACGACAATCTGCACTTTCAACGTTACGTTCATTTATCGCTTAATTTTGTGCCGCCACTTTTGCAGTCGGATTTATGGGTTATTAATTACGCAACATGCTCTGCGGCAAGTGTACACAAAAGAAGCGTATGAGCTGTTCGGGTGCGTGCCGGAGTGAGTGAGCTTGTTTATTCTTTTAACGACTTTGAAACAACACAACGGCATCAAAGGACCTTTAAGTGTCCCTTCGCTTGTGAAGGAGACAATTAGCAGCAGCAACTTGATGATTGATGGGATAAAAATGGAGATGGTGCTGTGCGTTGCCATCGAATATATTATCCAACGCAGACCCTTTTTCGATCCTACTTTTTGGAAGATTTTACTTTCCCAGGCGAGGAAGGGTGGGAAACTTTTATCCCACAACGCGCAAGATGTGAGTCGTGATAATTTTGCCCTGTAGCCCTGCCGAACACGTGACAGGAACACAAGATTAATTACTGCCCACGCGATCGATCCACTTTAATTGGATTTTGGAAACGTTCGCGTGAAGATGCATTTCGAATTAAAAAAAAAAAATGCAAAATTTCAATCGCAATTCTAATCGTAAATTGTACAGCAAAATATGTTGCTGAAAATGGATACGAACCGAACCACGAAATATATACATTTAGGATCCATACATCAGTAAAAAAAATCATCATGTCAATGCTTCCTTAGATCAACTTATCGGTGGAATATGTAAAGTTTCGTTTATTAAAAGCTGCTTTTTGGACTTTACTGTTTGATTTTAAGTAATTTTGAAAAAAAGTTTCTATTTCATAAACAATGTTTCAACTTATTAAAAGGTACCGTGGAAAAAATAGATTGAATACATTTTAGAAACCTTTGTATAAAAAAGTATAAAAATTGTATAAAAAACAATTTTTTCGATACACTGGATACTTTTCAAACTACAAAAACATCAACATAAAAAAAATATTGCCTCTCCTATTGCTTGTTTATAGTTTGAGCGATGTTTATAAAAACAATACAAAAGTCCCACTTGACTGGCATTTTCACTGTAAACTTATTTGTATGAAAACATGCGAGTTGAAATACGATCCAACCTGTTCTAGAACAAACATTTTACGGTTCGTTTGACGGCTACCCCCAGGTGTGGTGGTGTAGAAAATTAAATTTTCACTGACTTTACCAGTTTCATTGCTTTTCTAGCTTCTTTTGCGTGCATGAAACCGGGTGGCAACGGGTAAGATGCTTTAATTTATTTGGCTAGCAACCATTGGTTCACCGGGCATCCTACGTAGGCGTTGATGATGTTTGGGTGACGGTTGAGGTACTTTCGCCTGCGGTTCCCTTTTCGAAGTGAGATTTATAGTCATTTGTCGTGTTTTCGCACGTCCTCACGTTGCCTGCACGGTACACCAATAATGAAATTCAAATCGAATGAGCGATTTAAACTGAAACCAAAATACTCCAGACTCGAATACCAGACACAGGAGGGTAAAGGTCATCACACTATCCGGCAGCTTCGTTTGTTTAGCGGCGCGCATCGCGTAACAAACTCGCTCAACAACTTTACGGTGGAATTGCCCTTTCCGGGGGTGCGCTTCAAAAATCAACACCTTCACTGGTAGATGGAATCCCGGCCCCTCACTCGACACCGCTCCCAGTAGACAATTAAAAGTTTTCGCCCAGCTGGAGAAGGTTCACCGCAGCGAAGCGAAGCAAAGCTTTTTTCCCGGGTTTTCCCCGGGGGGAGGGACTTCATCCTGCCAGCGGGGACTTGCTGCCTTCGCTACGTGCCGACGATCCGTGAAAACGCAATATGAAAAGGAGCACCGGGAAAACCAGCAGTCGGTAGCAGCGCACGGGCATGACACCGGTAGGTTTTAAACACCAACAAAGCCGAACCGTCGCAGGCACCGCGTGGGATTACGAATGAAATGATCCATCAACAAGTGTCGGCCGCCGCGTTTCCCACCCCAGCAAGCGTTTATCTCGCAACGCTCGAATCCTTTCGAAAAGGGCGAGAAGAGCTTTGCGAGGAGATTTGCTTCGGGGTCGTGTTCGCATTTTTTTTTCGAGCGTTGCAACGTCGTAGGAAGCTGTGGTGTAGCCTCACCTGTAAAAAATGAACCATCAATTCCCTGCGTCGGTTCTGGTGGAAGGATTTTCCGGACCTCCCGTCCCGGCGCTAGTCGAAGGTGTGGTGGCTCAAACGCGCACTGTCCAAGGCATGTGAAGACCGTGAAAGAGGGACGATGTATTTACGTGTTTTATGTCGGCTTAGGACGGCGGAACAGACACAGGGGCGACGCTGTTAACGCACCGCCACCCCAGAGCGGACATTTAATTCGAGTCTACCGGAGATGAAGCATAAAAATAGGCACGCATACGCGCACGCAACTGCGGTAAACCCACCAGTTTAGCTGCCTTGTTGACACCCTGACATCCTGCGGGGATGGACGAGGATTTGTTCGTTTATCACCTGCGTGTTTCGTCGCCGAACGCAAGGCAGTGAAACCAAACCGGTGCACAGAATACTAAGTACTAAACCACCATCTTCGCCATTTTCGTACACCCGTTCACTAGGAAAGCCAGTACCGGGCCTGCTGTGATGATGTTGTTTTATTTTGCCCGAAATTTCTGGTTGAACCGTCCCGTTTGATGTTGAGAAGTTAGTTCTGCCGGTTGGTGGAAAGTGATCCCAACCGCTAGCGGAACTTTTCCCCCGTTCCTGGTTCGAACAAAAGTTTCCTGACGAAGAAGCATTTCGCAAAGAAGTTTTGTTAGTGATTACCGACTAAGTGAGCGTTTAATGCTCGACTATGCTTCCATATTATTAAATACTTTTTCCTGTGAAAGTTTCTCTTAAAACATGCGGTATTGATTAGAATAAAAATAATTTTTGTTGAATACTCTTTGGGTGAAAATGTAGACATAACATGATTGGTTTTTGATTGTATAACCCCATAAAGCAAATCCGCTTGTACCAAGACTTTTCAACGCAATATCAATTACTATTTAATTTTTGAAATTAGCTGTACATCTTGATCACATTTAACTTTTAAAACCCTTTACACAAGCCTCTTCTACCATCCCATTCTACACTTACCCACTTATGGAAAATCCATTCGAATCACATTTCTTACGCTTCTTAACACGTAATTCTTTAAACCTCTTTCGCTTTATTTTTCTTTTTCCCTCTTTCTCTCTCACTCTCTCTGTCTCTCTCTTTCTGTCTAAGTAGAAAACATTACAGACTCTGCTCGTAGCGCTACGCTCGTAGCCATATCTAATTAAAACCCCATGACGAAAAGTGTCTGACGCGTCGCTGAAAGCATCAATATTCCAGCCGTGTGGCGTTCGTTGTCATCCTTCCTGGGCAGCAGAAAGGCGATAGGGAACAGCAGCGGGCAGAACTTTCCCAACGGCGGCTTATCGTCTTGGCTCCATCGAGTGCCAGCCGGAACGGAAAAGTCATAAGTCGCCGACGCTAGTTTGTCCTAATTTACATGCAAAACAAACTCCGCACCCGATCCAACCGATGTCGAGTTCCCGCAGCAAAGGCGAGCTTATCCTTTGCGCCGGGGCAGAACGCGAAAAAAGGGAGTTCGTTATCCTTTTTAATTCTTCAAATTAGTCCAGCGTGCTCGTTAGGCCTGTTTTTTTTAATTAAAACTTACTTATCATTTGCTTTTTCTCCGTTTTTTTTTTTATTGTAGTTGCTTGTTCTTAACCAACAAAGACCATGCTTTTAGTTAAAGAGCGCGCAGTAAATCTAACGTCTGGGACAGCGAACTCCATCCGAAAGGAAAACAGCATCGTGGGCAGGCTGTCGGTGAGGGTGATTGAATATCTGGCCGCTATTATCTAATTGCACCAGGCTGTGCCAGTCGTACGTTCAGCATTTCGATCGTCGGTCCTTCTTGAGCACGTTTTCGAGCGCAGCTTGCGCCTTTTTTTTCTAATAATGCCGAAACAATTCAATCGACATAGCCCCGAGACATCCCAGTTTTCGAACGAAAGCGGTGTATTAATTAGAATCTATTATTTTGTCAGTCGGCGCACCGTTACGCTTGTATTGGCTTCTCCGCTTGTAAGTTTACTCCATCGGAAAACCCACGAGCTCCGGCCTCTGGCTGTCGTTTCAAACTTTAGCGCTCGGTCCGCTCGAAACACATTCATTAACGTTTTGATTAATTTTACCACACCACCTGGGCCGTTTCTCGATCACCCTGGCGATCGTTTGCTACGGTCGGTATTATCATCATCGCTGAGAATGCTGGTTCTTTCAGCTACACCCTTCTCCACTGCCAGATGAGCCTTTAACGGTGGCGCAAGACAATATGCTCCGAGCCGTCTGGGTTGGAACGATGGGTTCATTCTCGACGATGATTGATGAGCATCAAGATTGCTTTAGTCTTCCTCGATCTACCTGATTTCCACCGTATCAGCTGTTGGGGGTTCTTCTGGCGACCTATCTTCGGCCAATTTTATAGCACCATCGGCCGGGGAAGCACCGTCCGCCGAAAATGGGGCCAAATCCCACCGTAACCATTTCCCTCAAAAAGGGGGGGGGGGGGGCACAAAAGTGCGAACACTCGAACCGCTTTCTTTAGGTCCGGCTGATCAGGTGCTGCTTGGGAGTAAATACCGATTCAACTTTCGCCGTTAATTAAACGTACTTATTATCCCGCTGACGAACATCGTAAGGCATGAGCAAGGGCGGAAAATAAACTCCAACAGCGAAATGCACTGCATTACGTAATCGCTTTGTGTTGGTGTCGTGTCGTGTTGCTTGTGGTTGAACCGCAAACTTTACCGATAATGGAGGGAGGAGCACATTATAATGTATTTTTAATGTACCACCGGGCGATAATAGTTTAAAGTTACAAGAAGGTTTATCATACTTGAAATGGAATACGATCAGCAAAGAAAAAAAAAACAATAAAATTCGCTCCTATATTTTGACCATAATATCTCATGTCAATGACAGAGTTTGTTCCATTCAATTTTTCTTGAATATATTTCTACAACAACGATTCGGATATGAAGGTTTTTATTAAAAATTTTCGTCTTTATAATAAGTATACGTACCACAAGCAGTTATGTTGTTTTAAATGAGAATTTGTTTATAATTTAGCCATTATTTGCAAAACAAAATTATTATACATGATTTACATGCATTTAAGGTACAATAATAAGGAAACTAGTAGATGGAAAAGCTTACGAATCTAAAATAGTTAGCATCAAAAACTTTTTTTTTTAATATCAATGTTCAAACTGTGCAAATTGTTCAAATTGTTCAAAATGTTTTCTCAAAAATTTATTAGATTAAAAAATTGAAAAAACTTCTTCGGTCCCTTCATTCAAATCTATAGTGATTATGTAGACTCCAACCGAGTAATCGAAGTTCATAATTAGCTCCACTCAGTATCACGGCCACTTCCTTCGATCAAAGATCTGTTTCACATTTTCGTTGTGTTATAAACATGCTGCTGTTTAAAATAACACAGAATAAGTAATTTTCCACAATTTTTATCCAATTTTTAACCCTGTTTTATCCGGGAGCATGAATTATGCAGCATTTTTGAAACACATATACAAACTTTCTGTTTGTGCTGTACTGTTTCACAATACATTTCCCAACCAACCCAACCCTTTATGAGCGTTTGCAATTATTTTTCTGCGGTCGTGCGCATTCTCATCTCAATCGTTACAGCCATGTTCGCCCGGTTCGGAATTTGTCCGGGTTTGCTTCCGTGCGACGCAATCAACCAAGCCATAACTGCACGATTCCAATCCATCTCTGCGCGTATCGTCGATCCACCGGGAAATTCGGTGGCTCATTCAATCCAAATTCAATCTCCATCGAGCACGCTCACAATCGCAACTGCTTGCCGGTCTCAGCGCGCTCACCGAATGTTTTATGCTGCCGTTTGTCTGTCTGCAATTGGAACTTCCAACGAACGGTGATGGGAAAAAGCGGAAGGAATACCGAAGAACACGGAGGAAAAATTTTACTGTGCGCGTGCAATTCCGCCGTTGGCATGAAGTTGGCATGAGAACCCTTGCTGGCCATTTGCTGGCAATGGTCGGGCGGGTGTAACACTCACCTACGCGCCACAATTGAGCCTTCTACCGCCGTTGACCCGTTCCCGAATGGAACCAGGGGAACCAAGCGTTGGATGTGTGGCAAAATCGGGCAAAAAAAAACAGAAATCGAAAAGCCCGACAAATCGAGCGCGGGGCGCGCTGCCAATGAAGAACAGACGTGCTTTGGTTAGGATTTACTTTCGGCATTCACTTCCCGATGGTGCCGCCTGCTGCTGCTTATGCTCTCGAATGAATCGAGTGCGGTAAGAGTTGCAGAATAATTCCGCTGCTACCACCTCCACCGTCGTGCAGGAACCAGCTACGGATTCAATTTCACGCGAAGAAGTTTTCAATCCCGATTCGTGCGGTGTGGAAGGCGTTACGCTGTCGGTAGCCGGGAGGTAGGTCACTGGGAGGGTACTGGCGCCGGCACCGAAAACCTACCCATCCTACCATTTGGAAAATGAAATGAAATTTATTCTGGCATACTTTGCCAGACCAACGGAGACCATTCGGCGAACCCACCGGTGAACCAACAATTATCAGATAAATGGTGTTATTATAATTATCATCACTGATTTTTAAGCCATTAATGCATGAGCGTATGTGTGTTCGTGCGTTCGGCAATCATGATGGAAGGAAAAAATCATTGACCTTCCGGCGTTGGTTCGTTGAACCGTTAGGCATCGCGCAAGCCGCAAAGACGAGATCGGTACGAACTAGTCATTCCGGAAAGCAAGCGAACTTCCAACGCCACCCTGCAACACCCCAGCCACGCCGGCAAGCGGGAACATGGTCACGTTTAAATTAATTATCAAAAAAGCTAACCCATTGTAGATTGAGGCAATTATTGTTTGCTTTTCCTTTGACACACAGCCACATATTTACCGCACTGATACACACACACGCGCGCGCGCCCAGAGAATCGCGATCGTAAGTTAAAGGTGTAGAAATTGTGAGCAGTACGATCGTGTCGGGGAGCAAGATCGTAATCTACAGCAGATCTATTAATTAATGGGGTGCGAGGTATTGTTACGCCTGGGGTGGTTACGATCAGATAGAACGATATCGGGAGAGGGAGAATGAGAGAAAGAGAGATCAATCGATAAAGCAGTGTGGTTTAATTTCCTTTAGCCAGTGGCGCTTTTCTGCAGTGACTGTAAGGCAGGGTTCGTCAAGGATTTTTTTTATTGTACCCTTCCACAACCCTGAAGGTCATGGAGGCTGTTCAACTGTGTGCTATTTTTCAAAGTTGTACCTAAACAGAACAGAACAGAAAGACGTTGAGAAGCTATTTACAGACATAGCAAAGAAAACTAGGTCTTATTTCGAAAAATTTAAGTGTTTCACGCACTGACCAAAACAAGTGTAGAACCTAAAGTTGAAAATCAATTTATTTTCGTATAAAAAAATGTCTCATGTACTAAGTTTTTAACGTAAAAATACAATAAAGCTTTTCAACTTGTCTGGTATACAAAAAATTTAAAACAAAAATAATGAATTTTATTGTATATTTAATTCAAATGGATATTTTGAAACTCAGAAGCAAAATGAAATACGTTTAAATCAACAAAAGAATCAATCTATTGATAATAAAGAGATATTTCACACAAGTAACTTAGTTAAATGGTGGTTTAATCAGTTTCTTCAGATAACAATTAGTGTCATTTAAAAACCTAAAATTTTTACTAAATAAGCTGATAAATTGAACACGTTCTACTCAACACGTAAACCGACGGTGACATCGAGGGATTAGTTAGTTGAACATTGTACATTTTGTGGGTGATTGAACGAAATTTTCACGAGATATAGGCTACAGCAATTTGATACTTCCTCTTTTGCAATTTGATACTCGTATTCGTATGAGTTTTTTTGATTATAAATGCATCTTGATGTTGATGATTCGGGTTTAAAATTCCACCAAGGTTTTTAAAACTTTGTTTAACATTTTCCTGCCACTGTCAATGTAACTGGCGCTTTTTACAATCCGTTTTTGCTAAGTATCGAACTAGTGAGGTACCTTGGCCGGTCGATTTATGGAAAATGTAAAAGAAAATAAAGATAAAATAATATCTCAGGAGTAATGACAGAGCCTACTATTTATGCATTAGAGGGTCCCGATACTGTCAAACTCGTTGGCAAACCCTGTCTCACAGAGTGCGTACCAGCGGGGACCATCCGGTTACTGCGAACGGACCACTAAAACGTACCGACGAACCCTAATTGCTAGTTTGTGCAAATTCGGGACATTAAATCGATGCCGGGTGCAACGCTTCTGGCCAGCCGGAGAAAATTGCTACACACGGTGCCCGCCTAATGCGTTTTCCAGCGCGGACACTGGATAAACCAAACATACGCCTCCTCGGACCGGATTGTCTCGCTGCGTAATTTTAGCCCGACGCATGGCCACCCGATTGAGATTGGTCGGGAAGAAAAATCACAAATCATAGCCAAGTACGGCAGGGGTAAATTCGGTGCGAATAGGAATGTGCGCGGATGGCTACCATTTAGCGCGTAATGGTTCACTTTTGCTACTAAAATCCAATTAGAGGGTTTGTGGTATGTTTTTGTTCGTTCTGCTGCCTGCTGTCTGCTGCAAAATGGTACCCATAGCACCGTGGGCCACTTGGCCAGCTGGATTACGAGGCATTGGAACGTGAAATTAGAGCTTCTTGTGTGTTTTTTATTTTATTTTTTTTTGTGTGCAGTTTCCCTCCATAGTAATTTAGAAGATGTTTTTCTTTCCGTCCATCGTTTCCCTCCATTCTTTCTTCTCCTTCCCAGCAGCAGGAAGTCTAGATAAGCGTGTATCACTGCGATCCGAACCACGATCTGACCATTAATCAATTAAGGCACGGCTCTCTGGGAAGTGGCGCGACCTCGCGAAAGCCTACCACCGCTCGCAATATCCTGCTACCGCGGCTTGGAGGAGGAGTGCATGGTCTGCGGCGAGGGGAAAAATTCTTTTCCCTTTCCGCCAGATTCCGCTACATCTAATTGCTTTCCCGTTGCTAGGGCGGAGCAGCGCATCAAAAGGGCTTTCGCGGTGGTGCGTTAGAATTTGGAAACGAAATTTTCATATTTCCACCCGGGCGCGGGAGCAATCGCCCTCCCCCAGCAAAGGTTCACGGTGACTGACACCTCCGACCCAGCGGCCTCCAGCGAACCGGTCTCTCCGGCAAGTCACGATCTTTAATGGTATGCCGTTTAGGTGTTATTTATCTTGTTTTTTTTTCTTCCTGCATACATTCGGACTATCCTACGACCTTCCCCGTACGGCGAAATGTGCCGGGTAGAACGGGTTCTCCTGCAATCCCGTTGGTGCCCGTTATTTCTAATCTTCTGCTCCACCGCCTAGATTAGCCCCGACGGTGACGTGCCGATGGTCAAGTGTGATTTCGCTATCACACGGGTAGAACGGACCACTTCAACTGACCGTTTGCCCTGGTTCAGCGTAAGCTGGCCATCTGTGGGTGTACATTTCTCATTATGCTTTCGGTTCGGGGTTCACTCAGCATCACCACCACGGTGCTGATCGCAACCAGATTGCACTGACAGAAGCACATTGAATATAGTGATACCATTTACCCGTCAACGATTGCATCTGCATTTCGCAATTGCTTCAACAAGCCAACACAGCGCGAAGGGCGAAAATAAAAGCATCTGTTCGGTGGTTTTCCTTTGCTTCTTTGTTCTCTTACCACGTGCAACACGGGCTCGCCACAGCAGCAGCAGCAGCAGCAGCAGCAGAACCTTGCAGTTATTGAACCAAGCCAAATGGACGATTATTGGGAAAATTTATCCCATTATCTGGTTGACCCACCGTCGATTGTTGCCGGCAAAGTGGTTGAAAAGCGCCCGAAGGACGTGATGTTTTTTTTTTGTTTCCTTTTTATCAAACAAGACTTTCCACTTGCTCTTTGTGATACGAAAAAAAATGCACACTCCTGGTTTGACCTTTAGTTCGTCGTGAAGACTAAAGTTAAATTTGGCGAATTAACTTTTGGGTTTGCGTTAAACTCGCTCGCCTTTGTGAATGGAGCTGTTTTACCTCGATAGATGACTTTTCCCAACGGCATAGGACAAAGCGAAACTTCTGCCACTTTGATAGATTACGCAAAACTTCTGTTTATACTCAGATATGCTAAAAAGTTCAAAACTATAGAACGGTGGATTTATTGACACAGAAGTAATCGCATCAGAAGCATCGAGTAATCTTTATAGCCAGGCTTATATTTAACAAAATTTGTACTGTATTTAATTTGTACGAAAATCTAACTGGTCGTTCTACGAATTGTTCGATTAAACTCAGCTACAAAATTTTCAGAGAGTTTTTGATGGTCATCAATCCTAGTAGGCAATCGCTTTTTATTATTCCAATATTCAGTTAGATCGCTTTTAAAACATCTATAAATGTGAAATATTTTTAGATAGTCGCCATGAAAATATTCTGAAGCTGCAATTTTCCATTTTGATATATGCTTACTTTATTTTATTTTATTTTATTTTATTTTATTTCATTTTCGTATCATAATAATATTTTGTATTTTTTTACTTTACTGAGTTATTTTATTTCATTTTGTTCATTTGATTTTTTTTTCTAATCTTTAATTATTCAGCCATTCATTTCAATTCATACACATTCCGAATCTCATTCGGATATCCATCCAAGCGATGAAGATAATGCAAACAACATGGCGATATGGTTCTACACGTTCTTGGGGATAATATTATCTTATTACCACAAATTGCTTTTCTCCTCATGCACAAACCGTTCTCCTTACGCCGTGTGTACTCAAAACGCCCTACTACCAGCTGCTTAAGCAAATTACTTCACCCATCCGTGCAAAAATTCGTTTTCCCTCGCGGGCACAGACCCTGTTGCCGAAAGAAAAGCAACACAGCTTTCCCACTAATAACCTCCGCCCAGTGCACTCAATTACATCTCAATGTATCAACATCTAGCAGGCCAAATACATTCCATCGTTTTGCAGTGGAAGAAGCTCACTTCGCTTTAAACGCTCTTTATCTCTTCGCAAAACTCCTGCTCCTACCTATGCTGCAAATGGGCAATTTTTTTGAAAGCTGATCTGTGTGCTTTTTTTTTTTATTTTAGTACAGTTCAAGTCACTGAAGAGCCTCCCGGCACGGAGTAAGTCTTTGATGTAATACTCCGTAATCGATACGTCGTACCCTTCTCGAAGGTGCTACGCGGAAACATTGCCCACACTCTGCCGCCGGCGCATTTAACGAGCTGGCGCGGTTGTAAAAGTTCGGGTACAAGCTTCACACAAGAACTCTTTGTCACTTTTCATCGAAAAGCGATCGCTTTCCCGGTGATTTTATGGCTCTGACCTGCGTACGGCTGTTTCGAGGGGGAGGGGGGGGGAGGTGAAAAATGTTGCCTAATTTCTCATCCAACTGTCACACCAGTAGCAAACGTCCTTTGAAGCACGTGACGTACCGGAGGACTCCACACTTTTGGCTAGCTGCCGTACCGAAGACTTAATCGAATCCCTGCGTTTTTCCATGGTTTGTCCGGATGCTACACTTCCTGTGGCGGAAATTTGCTTTAGATAAATCGGCTTGGCACCGGCCGATGCCTCCGGTACGAGTCCTTTCGATAAGCCGGACAACCTGCCGGAGACAAAGAACACTGGCGTTAAGATGCATGAACGCAAAGTCGAGAATGGCTTTTGCAGCTGCTGGTCCTAGCTGCGGGCGTTTGCACCATTGACCCGGCGCTGATTGATGAAAAACTTTGTCTGCTAATGCTTTGTCCACCACCATTTTCGTATCGCTCGATGAGCAACGGAAAATGGATAACAATCGTGTGTTTTTTTTCTTCTTGCTCAATCTTCTCTCCTTTCTTCAAACTTCGCCTCTTGTATATGTTTAATCATTCTTTCGCATTTCTCCCGCCACTCCAGCTGCCGGAAGTCGGACGAGTATCGGTAATCGGAGGCAAAAATGTAAGTACTAATTTCATATTACCGTACTTCAGTGTGCCCGGTGTCGTTAGACATAAAAACAAAGCTCCAATATCCGCCTGAAATTAAATAGCCTACAAACTGGTTGGCGACGAAAATAAACCATAACATGACAACGGCTGGATGGCTCCGCTTTAGGGCAAACGAAACGAAATATTCGTTCTTCGGCGTTTGTGCGCCCACGGAAATGAGAAATAATTGTCGCTTCGCATGAGAACCAAGCAAATAAGCCACGTGTCAGGCTCTTCGGTAGCAGTACAAAAGCAACAACTTTTATGCACTCACTCCAAGCAAAGTCGTACGATACATTTCCGCACCGAGCCATTGTAGTGGGCAACAACTTTACCGCCCGAAACACCGAAATCTCCGGCTGAAAAGGGAGAAAGTTTATCAATTCACCGGATGGAATCATTCAACGTACGATGTCGTTTCTCGTTTGAATGCCGGTGCCGAAGCGCGGTGCTCAGCATGGACGAGTTGTACTGCTCCGTTTCTGGGTTTGAGCATGCTCGTAAAATTGCCCAATGGGTAAACTTTTTCGCCCATGCACGCAGTATTTAAAGCCGATCGATTTCAGGGCCGCAACCAAACACGCGCGAGGTCAAGAAGGTGCGCGACGTGAAGGTGATTGAAGGCAGACATCTTATACGATAAATGATTATCGTGTCCCGGTACCTTCGGGCAGGATGAACGATACCCGCATGACCAAACAGTGGGCGCTGTATGGTGTTCGGAAACTTTGGCCGAAGCTGAGGGCGACGACGTTACACCGTCACCGCACCGGCGTCGTAAAAGACGCCCTAACTGGGCGTTCATTTCTCGGTATCACCGACAATATATCATCATCTAATTAATATCACATTCACACATTCGCGGGCATGAGCGGAGTTTGTGATGCTGTGCGGGTAGGTGCATGACCGCCACCGATCGTTTAGTCGACCTTGATAATATAAGTTGGAAGTTGTTTGGGTTCATCTGACACTGGGGATGGGAAAATACAATCAAACACCCTTCGGAAGGGTATGTCCAGACAGGCTTAGCAACGAAAAGAAGCTCATCATAGTCTACTAGATTTACAAGATAATGTTTCACGTGCTATTGTACTCCTAAAAAACGTAGACATATTTTTTTTAAATATTTGACTAATATTAATTCAAATGGTGACTCGTGAATATGTTTATCGGTCAAAGGAAGAGGACAAAAGTTAGTAGATTAGCTTTGTATTCACGTTTGCATATTCAAAGTGTCTACAAGGGAGATCTACAAGGACACCTTTATATAATCTTACTGTATCTGAACGATTCTTTAATTGTATATTCATTTTCCCACATGCACATACATTATAAATACACAAATTTTGGACGAAACGAAGGCAATGGTTCGGAAATCAAAAAGCTTTTTAGATTTCACTTTAAGAATCCTTAAAGCTTCTATGCTCTGTATACATTATATCACTAACATTGATTGATTATTGATTGATTGATCGATAGTAAAATATTCTGCAACTGATTTCGTGACTCCCCATCATTTGATTATTAAAGTAATATTTAAGTTAGTCAAGTAAATTTTGACTTCGTTACAAAACAGTCAATAACATAGCAAAGTTTGTTAGCAAATCGACTATTTTTAGTGTATGAGTTGATTCCATGTTGTCTGTTATTAAAAACCATGCAATTAAGGGAGTTGTTTTTACATGACTTGTTGGAACGCACGAAAAAAAAAATCATAATAATTAAGTGAATAGAACAAAAGATGACAATCACTATTAAATGTTGTTTATCAAACAACACTGATTGACTTTTTGTTTGTGTCAGCGGTCGAACTTTTGCACACCAATAAACGATTATTTTTGGATTGCGTGGAGGTCTCGTGGCGGGCTGTTCGCACCAATACGACGGTAGCAAGAAATGCAATAAAATTTTGCCACTGTACTGCGCTGGCTTGTTAGAATCCGCACTGTCATTATTTTCGGTCGAACTTTTTACCACCAAGCACGACCGTCACGGCATGATTTTGTCGTTGTAAAAACGAGCCATCTCCACGGTGAATCAACCAAATTCGTGCATCATGCCTGCCAGTGGCACAACATCGTTAAACAACACCTAGTGCCGGCTACGAAAAGATTCACAACTATGAGCTCCACAGAAAAACGGCAGTCAAGAACGCACTCACTTTAGTTAATTTGAAAGACAAACAACGCAACCTATAAGAGCCGCAATTTGTGGGGAAGGGAAAGAGGGTTCAGGAGCGATAGAATGTATCAGGGCAAATAAAAACACGATTCCTTCAAGACGGTCCCTCGGTTTACACTTCACAAACATAGCAAACCCCTCCGTGCCCGTCGCAGCTGACAAAAGCTGACAAAAATCAACAACCGATCGGGTGCAAACGCCACCCGACCCCGGCTTAGCGGCCCTTTTCGCCCCGAACCGGAACGGTGGCTTTATCGGTTGGCCGTTACGGAGATTGATTTGTCGCCCACATTAGCACATGATTTGACAGTTGACGGACAAGTTGTTTGCCGGCCCGCGCCACGCCCGCGCCGTTGCTGTAAATTTATAACAAAACCCGGCGCGACCGACACCCTGTAGGAGGCGATGTAAAGTTTTGGGACAACCGCGAAGGGTAACCGATGTAAACTTATCAAACTTTCCGCGGCCAAACTTACCAAACGGCCGTCAACTACCACGCTTAGCCGTGGTGGTGCGTTCTTCAGCTGTTCAAACGGAAGAAATGTTTGGAATGTGCTGGAGGCGATCGTCTTCTTTGCTCGGCCCGCGGCACGCCGTCTGAGTCGTCGCGTTGCAGGGGGTGGTACAACATGGCGACAGGTTTTGAACGAGTTGCGCTACAAGTAGGGATTAATCGTACGGTGGGTCAGTATTCGAAGGAAAACAACAGAATTTTTGAACCGTTTTAGGTGAAGGAGAAATTTACAATGCTATTATATTTTACCCAATCAATAATAGTTATATAATTCTAATCTATCTTTTTTCTTAGTTTAATATTATCATTTCAATCCAATCCAATCACATAATTTTATGTAGTGAATCTGTAGTGATCGTAGTGAAAATGGTTGAAATGGCATAAATGTAGATACTTTTTTTTTATTTTATAATTTTTTTTTACACATTTTTTTATAAAAATATATTGAATATAGAGACAAATTTCATTTTAACTAAAAGCGTCGAGCGAATATAATGCAAGTGCATCCTAATAAGTTAGGTATTCTTTTAAAAAATGGTTAATGAAATATTTAACCGCTTCACCAAAAAGCGTGTAAAGAAGCACAATGATACCATTGGAACGTTTATAAATTACATTGGAACATTACCATTTTTAAATACTGGTTTAAATACAAAATTACTTATTAATTATTTGCAACGAAAAAAAATCACAAACACTTTTTAATAAAATCAGATTGAAATCGTACTCCAATGTGCAACGTAAACCAGAGAAAATGAGGAAAATGAATTATGAAGTAATCTAAAAAATATTGTCCACCAACAGAGCGCAAACCGCTCCTACTGTGCCGTGCCCCATGTTGCGCGACTAAGCCGTGTGTATCGCGCCACCGACGGCGGTTGCTTTCGCAACTTGTTTCAAACAAACCGTCACCGTGTACGGAGCTGGTGGTGCGTGTGCGTTTAATGCTCTCGCCGTGTTTGCTCTCGTCATCGAACACAACCCGGAACATAGCCGCCCGGTTCAGTGAAGTGCGCCGAATTTATTTCTCAACAGTGTTCCGGTGGTGTCGTCCGCGTGTCCAGGCGCGTGTCCCGGATTCTTCCGCACTTGATTTATCGCCCGAACCGTCACGATTCATTCCACAGCTGAGAGTGTGTGTGTGTGTGTCGGTTTCCGAAAGCAAGTGATATGATTCATCTGCAAACCAAACTCCCGGTGTCTCCAATGGAGCCGCCTGGTGGTGGTGCTGATGGTGCGTGAATAGTGTGTCTGGGTGTATCCGTTCATTTCCACCCACCTCCTCCACCAACACACCCTATTTTCCGGTGGGGGGAATTCGGTTCATTCATCTCCCATTAGCTCCCTCTCCCCCCTCTCCTTCCTGCCTCCCGTTCGGAAGAATTGATTGAGTGAAACGAAGTGAACGAAGGAATTTATCACAGACTGCGAAAGGTTCGTGCGCGTTTAAGGTGGCCAACGCGCGTCTTCCAGGATCCCCGGTTGTTGTTGCGGTGATTAAGTGCGGTCGTTTACGACTTCTGTGTCGCTAATTCCGCTCGCACTATTCGTTCGATAAGCCCACCGTCGTCTAGATGATAGTTGCACAGAAAAAGTCCGTGCCCGTTTGGTGAATCGTACCTCAAGTGATCTAGTGCCCCGGTACCCCATTAATTACACGTGTGGAACTGGATTTCGGCTAGCTAGGAAGTGGTTCAAATTGAGTGGAAAATTATTCCTCACCATATCGAGCACGGTGACAACAGCAACAACAACAAAAAAAGTTCACCCTACCCGAAGATGATACAAACGAAGTATTGCATCTTCTCTACGCTGTATCGTTTGGTTTGGATCGGTGAAAGATAAAGTACCAATAAAGGTGTCTTGTGATAGATGTTAATGTGGAGAATATTTCTGCGGAAAACATATGAGCACGGCAAACCGAGCACACGAGCGAGGTGCGAATGTTTGTGAAAAAGAAAAATGTATAAACTTTAGCTGTGCTTGCCGAGCTAAAGAGTGGCCGTTCATATTTGATGTGCCGTATAAAACAACAGCATAAGAATACTCAATTAATCCGAAATTAAACAAGTAAATTTCGCACGAAGGAAAAAAGCACCAAAGCAGGCCTGAAAAAAAGCGACCTACTTCGACGAAGCTCTCCCGTTGCATGGGCGGTAAGTAACATCAAACGCTACCCGCGTACGCTCACGCCATACATTATTCGCCATCCGAAAAATCAAGACAAGCTGTGTGGCAAACGGAACGTGGAGCTGTTTGGCGGCTGGCGGAGGGAAGGGGGAGGGGCAACCGCACTCATTAGGCGTCCCATCCCTCGGCGGTGTAATCCGCCGGTTACCCGTCCCGGGAAAGCGTACTCAACCGGCGAAACCTATCCTTATCTCGACCGCCGCCTCACCAATAGCCGGCCCGGGCATCGCATAATGTGCGACGATAATCACGTTCGGCCCACACGCCCACAGGAAAGAACCGGATCCGGTGTCGTAAGTTTTTCCCAGCGCCCACACTGCCACTGGCGCTGGGCAAACGCACGAAACGGGTGATCTTTTCGTGCAAAATATTAACCGCACCCGAGCGATTTGCTGACGTGCGAAATTTTCATCACTATAAAAGCGCGGTTTGAAAAGTTTACCGAACGGCTAGGAAAATGCGTCGGAGTTTTTTTTTCGAAAATAAAAGTCGCTGTAGGAGTCGCTGTGTCGATTGGGAGTGACAAGGTGCGGGAAAAGGCGAATGTTGATCGGGCATCATTCCGTACGGCTTCGCGGTACGGCACTATCGAACTCGTGGCACAGCTTAAACCGCTGTCAGAAACAATATTAATCGCATGCTAACGAATCAATTACAGAAGATTTGTCTTGCTTTTTCTAAACATAATATGCCTAACTCCTTTGGATGAAATACAACCCCGTGCCGGTTGCGTTTGTTCTACTACTTTGCAATCTGATACCGGTGACACGTGTGAGGAGAAGTATGTTAGGTTAAACGGCAATATCTTAGCTGGTAAAAACGAAGATAAGAACATTCGCCGAAAGCAGCCTCCGTTCGTTCGCTGCTTGAAATGCGAGCCAGTTCGAGATGGTCTCGGTGGTCGTACCATTATCCTTGACTCCTTGAGTGCAGTACGCCGTAGCAGGTTCTTAAAGTCGCAGTCTGCGTCTGTCCGTGCTACTACGTCTGACAGTCCCGCATAATCTACGCCTTCGGTTCGACTTTCATCACAAACATAACTTTCCCGGTGTAATAGACACTACTCTCCCCCGCTCCCCTTCTCCATCTCTCCTTCCCGTCTCGTCTGCGACCAATTTGCGAAGCGTCCATGGACATACTTATCCATGTCTGCAGCTGCATCAGCCGCTCACATCAACGGCGGCAAGCAACGGCGGCTTACGGAGTAGAGCTTTAAAGCCTTCGGAATGAAAAATTATAATACGCGTGGTGTTTGCACGCAAATGAGCATGAGCTGCCGGGCTGTGTTTTCCCGTGTTAACGGCAGCTCATCGTCTGGCTGGCGTGTGGGCAGGATCGCGCTGTATGCCATTTGCTATTTGCCAACGAGGCTAGTGGAGCCAAATTTACGGTAACGTTTTGCTCGAGACGAACAACAGGATGTGTTGTTCGGGGGATTTGCAGAGATTTATTGTGGTAATTTATTTCCATCATTCTGAAAACTTTGAAACTAGTGTGTTGGGAAGGTGTTGCAGAAAGAATAGAACAGTGGCCAGAACTACGGCTATCAACCTGACTGATGTGAAAACGAAGCTACTTTGGTGCACTTTCAGTATTTAAAAACAGGAGCTAAGATATTGTCTTACGCTAAAGGTATTTAATTTGTTAACAAATTATCATCAAAATGTGTTATCATGCGGTTTTCGGAGTGTATTGAGAAAATGTGGGCTTTTAACCTCAGTTTGTTCGACAGATTTTTGACAATTTGTTTACAATCTGTTGTTTTTGTACCAAAAATAAAAAAAAATCATGGTAAGCATTTTATGAAACATAATTCTGTAACACAATTTCACATATTTCAATGTTCGTTCGAATATTCTATTGCGATAAAAACTGATTCTGCAACGGTTTCCTTTGTCCTTGATTACCGTTTCACTCACAACTTACGGAGCAAAATAGTGAAATCTTTGACATTTGTGACGAGCTGGCAGTGCTGTTTCATAGCAACCTACGCAGAAAAGTAGTTTACCGCTCGGTTTGCTCTGCACACTCGTTCCAACTTGATAGGACAGGTATTTCGAGCGTATGGGTTCTATTTATGTGATGCAGTCGGCAGCAAAAATATATGTTGTACTGTTTG
>JXWZ01002517.1:0-21669 GCA_000956215.1 Anopheles farauti No. 4 | reverse complement strand
CCGTTTGCTGTAGAGCACCGAGCCGAAAGTCCCCATCGCGGTCGGGAATGCACCGGAGCCGGGGGTGGAAAGGGAGTTGAAACACCAACGACAGCAAACAACAGCAAAAAAAACGAAAAAAAAAAACGACCCACACCGAGAGTAATCGTTACCGACAACTTGCTAATGAATCTCCAACTATCGAAGTCTTCCGAAGGAGGCCCTTCTGCGTCAGGCAAACACGACCGACAGGCGAGACTGGATCCGATTTGCGTCCCCCTGTCTCCCTGCGCAAAAGCCGAACCGGAAGCCGTCACGTCACGTCTGCAGCACCAGCAGCAGCTTAGATCGCACGGACACGACTCAGGTGCGTCCCGGTGCCAAACAAAACGTGAACGTGATCGCTTGCATTCTGCAAGTATGCAAACAAGCCAACCATTTACCCGGTACGTCAGCAAACGTCAGGCACTCTACCCGGCACGACCCCAAGTGTTGAAGTACCGCCATGGCAGGTGCTCGTACTGCTGCGCCGGAGTTTGGTTTGAAAAATGTTTTAAATTAGCCACCCCTACTCGCACCCGGTTGGAGCTCGTCCTCGGTATGGGGAACTTCTGGAATTACCATTTTACCCCATTGGCCCGGACTACGAACATCTTCCCGTCCCGGATCGGTTTGTCCCGGTTTTAAACGTTACGAGGTTGAGGTAAAATTTCGAATTCCGCAAACAAACCGACAGCATCGCTGCACGCTTCACTCGCTTCTACCACATGAAACAGGTTGACAGGGCGGCCGGTGAAGGACGCACGAAGGAGGGCCGAATTTGGCAAACACACTACCCCCCACCCACACTGTTGGACGCTAGCAGGTAGTAGTATCATGACCAAAAACTCACTTTCTCCGCCTTTTCTACCAACAGCACCAACAAACAAGTGAAGCACAAAAAAGGCAGCATCGCCTACTGCGGTTCCTCCACTTCGCCACCGTAGCGACATCTACCGGGATATATTTTGTACGTCACGGAGACAAACAACCGCAGCAAACCCGGCCAGGTGCCAGGGCGGGCCGTTCCCTGCACGCCGCCGAGCGAGACGGAACAGCCTGCCGAACACGCGCGGTCGGTGGCATATATTTGCGTACGAAATTTGCTGTTAATAGCAGGTTCAATTTGTACTTCCCCGTATCGACTGCCGGCGCTAGGGTAGCTCCCGTCGATTGACTGCGCGCTACACGTGCCGCCCTTTTGGATCCGCCTCGACCGTTCGTCCTTCCCTTGGTCGGATTGCAAACCGACCGTAACGTGCAGGAGTTGAGCTGGTCTAGCGTTTTCCGGAACATCCCTCGGCATCGCTCGGTTACAGACACTTCAAACGGTGTCACTCTTCCACCCGTGTGACGGTGTGTGTGTGTTTGTGTGTGTACCAACCCGGGAGTGGATGGTAAACTTTTAAGAAACAACATTCATTACTTGGTGGTTCACCTTAATAAAACGCCGTGTCGTGTCGAACCCGACAGCCCGATGCCGTACGGTGGAACTAAACCACACGGTAGCATCCTTCTTTCAACACACCCCAGCAACTGACACTGATTTTCACTCATTAGTTGGTTGAAGGTACCGTGTGCCGTTTTTTGTCACTCACACCACACGCAACGGAGCAAATTGAAAATGTGTTCCTTTGGAGAACACAAAGCGTTTGCCGAACAATGGGAAACATGACTTGGCGGGTTGTTGTAACGAAATATTTGATGAGCCCGGCCCGTGGCTGGGTGGAAGCTCGCTTTATTTAATCGCTTCCGACAGGACGGGACAGAATCCAGCGGCCGAACACCAACAAATCGGGAAAAACCGACCGTCATACCGCATCAACACGATTTCCCGTGAACCTCAACACGGTCCGCAGCTAAAGTGAGTGGGGAAAAAAAATGTGACACATGAGCTTATTTGCTTTTATTTCCTTTATTTTCCTGCGCAAATGAAACTAGACTGCTGTGAGGTGTGTGAGTGGGATTATTGGCACCGATTGTACATGCATGAATTAAAACTTCATGTCAGCGATCATATTAAAAAGCGGGCTTGTGGTGTGTTAAATGAAAGGTGTTCAATTGGATTTGTAATCCTAATTAGACCCCTCTGGGAATTTAAATTTAATTAAAATGAAAACAACCCACTTTTGTGAGCCCGACCCGACTCTTACACTCCAATAGATATTTCGCTTTCCTTGTCATAGCTGATTACAGCTGATATTCTGTAATATGTATTAAAATGATGCTTTTGCAACATTGAAATGTCGAATAAAATTTCAAAAGTGTTTCAAAACGAATGCATCACTTTGTGAGTCTGATTTGAGGGCTCTTCAACTCCATTCAAACATTACGAGAGAATCAATCACTTTGTGGTCAATGAATCGATTAATAATTTGATCATCACGATCCATTTGAACTCACTCTGGGTGAGCTTCAACATCATTCTATACCTTTAGGACTCGTCTGTGAAAAGAATTGACTCGAATAAAGAGTCAACTTCTATGTCGTAAAGAAATTGATGAAAAATATCTCAGAGATATAAACTCCCAGAAGATGTGGTTCTCTTTGATATGTGTTTAATGATGACTACCTATCCATTTAATAAACTAAATCAAACACAGTCGAATAGAATAGTTCCAGCTTAGCAATGAAGTTTTAAGCTTTCGAAAGACATTTAATCTCAATAATGTTTCAACTATTGTAACATCCATTCTGCTCGATTGCTAAAGTGACATTCTCCAGACAGATGAATGTACAAAACCAACCACGAAAGCGCTAACACTATGCCACAAACGAACCACCCAAGCCACGGTTCACGCGACCGAAAGCGAAACCACAACTCACTTTCGCTGATTACGAGTCCCAACCTTTTTGAGGACGCTCATCAATCCCACATCGTGGGTTGACTAAGGACAGCTTCTGCGCCCACCGCCGGGAAGAAAGGAAAAACGGAGAATAAAAAAACCCTACCCAAGCACGGATTGCACGGCACTTGCTCGGCAAACAGTAATCAAACGCAAGGTTCCCCTACCGTCTGGGGTGGGTGAAATAAAACAGTGTATGACTAAGTCCGCCGTACCAAGGGAGCGTGAAGAAATTGACGGGCGAACACCGAAGTACGTCTGCGAGCGAACTGCATGCTTGACGTGACGGCGTTATCGGGCGAGAGACAACGAACACATGTTTCTTTAAAGGTTTATTTCAAGACGCATTTGAAAAACTGCCAATCCGCCGAAGTGGAATGAGCGGCACTAGTGGATGTCAATCGATACGCGGGGCGAGAAGCCGTGTGCCGTGACTTCGCTACCGTCGGGGCCGGGGTCGCATCATTAGACGCGATGACGCGGGTGCCACCACGGCAGGGGTTCTTTTGATTAAAACCACTGAGGGGATCGGGAATCTTCCATACACACCAGGACGTGTTTGACATTTATGCTTTGTTTTCCTTCCTTTTTCCTCGGTCTTCCCTGTCCCGTCACGGTGTTTCTTTCTCGCGCGATTGGCCTCCATATCGGCCCGAACCACGCAGGACCGGGACATCAGTCGGGATCGTGTCCCGACGCGGGAATAAAAATCAACCTCACCACTTGAACGGTGACGTACGAACGTGATTGGAGTGCCGAAACGCGCCGAACTTTGGCGTCCAATTTTTCCACCCAACTGGCACATGTCGACACACGCGAGACGCGCACACGCCGACGAAGCCCGCTCGCCCCAGCTTGTCGACTCAATTGTCGGCTTTAAAACTCAGTCTTACCGCCCTTACCGACTGGCAACCGATTGGACACGGGTACTAAACGATTCCAGACGGGGGAACACGTTCCCCCTTCTAGTTGACGCTGCCCGATAACGATAGGGCAAGTTTTCCTGTTGGCTCCCACCATAGACCGGGTCGGGTTGAAGAACCAACTGCCTTCCTGTCTGCCCCCCCCCCAACCACCCACCCGCGTCGGCTATCAAAAGGGAAAATTTAATTTATGTTTATTTGCTCACGGTTGGAAAGGACGAAGAATTCGCGGCACCCTTCGGTGCGCTGCACGACAGCGCATCCCCGGTGGCGGCGTACCCGAGAAACTCGATAATGCAATTAGCTACTGCCTGGTCTGGTGAAACGCGGGAAGGGGTGGAAAATCCAGCGCGAACACCGCGCACACCGGAAGAACCGAAAATCAACAACCTAGACAAGCGCTGATGATGAGGTCCTCGGGCGAGTGCATGAAATGGTTTATGTTTTATTTTATTTCGAACTTGCAGTTGGGCTTGCGAAACGTGTCACGGGGGGGGTGCAAAACACCACTCCAGGCCGGGTTGGGGTTGGCCTGAAAACCGGGCGCGAATTTACGACGTGTCGTGTTGAGGTTTTTTTTTCATTCTTTCTTTCGGGACGAAACGAACGCTCGCCCGTCCCGGAAATCGCTAGCAGCAAAACCCTAGCGCATGCGACAATAAAACCGTCCCTGCTCGAAAAGAGCACTCGAAAAGTTTACCCGAAACGCGAGTGAATGGGAAAATTGGCAGTTCGCATGATAAATTGCTTTCGTGTCGTTTGCCACCTCCGCGACGGGTCTCACCGTTGGCTACATCATCAAGCAATCGCCATCGATGGATAAATGGTTGACACTTTGCGTTCGGCTGCTACCAGTACCTTTGCGGCAGTTGAACCCAGGACCTCCCGAAACGGAATGCCATAAATTATAGAGTTCGTTAGTCGCGTCCCAACCCCCGTCTCCCTCCTCCCAGGCCGTTACTTGAATTGTCTCGACGCGAAATATGATTGCTATTCTTCGGTGGATTTGTGTCTCAACAACTGCGCCGACGAATCGTCACCGGCGGAGACCGGTGGAGAAAGTTGTTCGATCTCCCGGCGGACCTCCCGTTGGCTTGGCGCTGGACCGGGGGGACCTGTCAGGAGACGTCCCAGCGCTTGTTGGGAAGCTCGTTATAAATGTAAAAATTGCGTCGCTTTCTTGAGAAAGCCCGAATTCTACGAATACGAATGCCCATTGCGAAGGGACGTTCGGAGTTTTCTGGAAAACGCAAATAGCACGGAGTTTATGGATAGACTTTTTTTTTAATTTTTTGACCAGAATCTAGTGTCAACGAAGTTCTAGATCACAAAAAATCTCTCGTATGCGTTTTCATTGGTCGAAAAGGCGAAACAAACTCCACAAAACCGAATAATCATAAGTGTCTTGAAGTTCATATTCCAACGATTCGTGCAAGTTCTGGACGGTAAGGACGTAAAAAATGCCCTGTAATAGTAGCAGATATTGAAGTCATCGTACTGACTGACAAACCTCCTCGAACAAAGACCTTCCAAGTCGTCATACATGCAGTGTGACCCTCTCTCTATCTCTCTCTCTCTCTCTACTCTTGGCTGGAACTATTTCGGGCACAAAAGCGTCCAACGTCCGCTGCCAACTGCAATCCTCGGCGCAGGGAATATTTGGTAACACATTGGCTAGTGCTTTCATGCCCGTTCCAGCATAGCCGTTGCCGGATCAACGCGGCAACCTCTCTGCAACCGTTTATTTTCGGATGTCATCCACAACAAAGCCCCTGCACATGGGTGACGCCGGGGAAAGGAAAAACCAATAAATTGGACATGAAATCGATTGAGCATATTGCTCGAGCGTGGCTGCCTTTTTTTTCTTTGGCTGCTTCACCTTCACCTAATTCCTGCGATCTCATTCACTAACGGCGAACGGCTTTCCCGGAGCCCGTGTCACCCAAGGATGAACAAGCGACCCATCCCAAACCCGCTTCGAGCCCGGGCTGAATGGAGATTTTGAAGGGATTTTAGAATTAATCACCTGAATAGTGAAAATCTGTTCTCTTTTTTCTTTTGGTCTTCTATTTTTGGTCCTTCCCTATGAAAGATTTCCATAGCCAGGTCCAGCTGTCCGGTGGGCGATGGGCCCAATCAAAGTATCTCAAGATTTGTACCACGGCCGGCGGACGGACGTTCGGAACTAGCTTTATCATGCTGCCGGCAGCATGGATATGGCTCACGGGCACGAAAATAGCCGTGTAAATGTAGGCTACGGTGGTGAGATAAGATTTTTATTCTTGAAACTCACACGACCAACCGAGACCATCCTTACGGTTGTCCGCCACTGTAAAGGATCTCGTAAAAGAACCCGCTTACATCACGAATTCTTCCACCTTGCCGTCTACCTCAACAACACGCAAACCAATTTTATTCATCATGCTCAACGCCTCAAAACCGCCTAACAATGGCGGCCTGCCTACCTTTCCAAGACCCATCAAGCCACCAACGAGCGGATCGGAAAGGATCCCGGGCAAGAGCCGGGCAAGCGTGTTGAATAGAAATCCCTTCTTTAAAGCATCCCTGCCTCGCTGCAGCAGGGTGTGTGATTTTCGGCTTTTCTACCCGTCTCGGGAAAAGCTCTTCAGCGAGCGCAAAATGCAACGAACGGTTTGCGTCACGTCATCGCCGCCCGGTACGGGAACGGCCCGGAACGCACACTCTCGAAATCGAACGTGATTTTTCTCGTCCATGATTATCATGAATAATTTCAAGTGGCTCCCATCGCTCTCGCAACCAGCCGGGGGATGGGATCGAATTTTTTACCTATTTTATTCTTGCTCTTCATAGCGCAGGATTAGGCCGTGATGGGATTCAATTTTATGCCTCAGCGAGCAGCTGTCATCGGACCAAACCACCGCCACCGGTTGCAAAATGAGCGAAACGCGAACACGATACGACCCGGTTCACCCCTTTCGAACTCGGGCGGTCCCTTCGACCGGGCGGTACGTGTAAAGTTTTTTTTTTTGTTTTGTTTCTCCCCCCGAAAGGTTTCTTTTCTCTCTCCCGAACCGTGTTTGTGTGTCGGTTTGGCATGTTTTGAATAGTTCGACAATGCTCACCTCACGCAGTCCAAAACATCATCGCACTGCACTCTCTGCGGTGTGGCAGCTTTGCAGCCGATTAACAAAGCCCGCTCTCGGTAGCTATGCAAACAGATCAACCGAAGCGGTAGCGGAATGCTGCAAGCTGATCGGGCTTAATTTTCTGCTCAATAAAATTTGACAGCAGAAAATTCCCATGAAATGCTCCTTTTTACGATTAACTCTATTTGAACTGTCAACCACTCGTGCGAGGAAGAAGTTTTGCTGTTCGAGTTGAAAGAATTATCATTATTTATTTAGGCCGTACGAAAACAGCTGCGTTGAGAGCAAATTTACAGATGTCACTACTTGCACCGCTTACGGTGCTATTTTCATTTGATTTCCTTCGTCACTTGAACTATTGGGTTTTAAAATGTTGGTTTTGTCAATATTTCGCCTAAAAGTATGCAATGTGCACAACAGCAACCGTTTTTTTGGCGCATTATGAATGTTTCATTTTTAGGTTTTGTAAATTCTTTATAATATGTTTGTTACTCATGAAAACAGCTTCAAAATCTCTAAAATGTTTATACGGTTTTACTTAGAAACCGGTCTTTGTGCACAAATTTGTTTACTCAGCTTAAAAGTGTCCAACACACTCGGCCAATGGCAATGAAATCGGTTGTGTTGGGATAAATATAAATTCTCGGGAAGGCAAAACGGCACACAAGTTTCACAATATTTAAAAAGTCATCCAAAAGCACCTCATTCATCTTGCAGCCGACCGCCGCATTCAAAACGGCTCTGCCGTAGGTCTAAAAATATTCTTATTGCCATTTTTCAGCACTCGCTACAGAAACATTCCACCCACTGCCCGAAGAAAAAATAAAACAGTACACACACCGTTCCCATGGACTTCATTTATAAATCTCATCAAACGTAGCCCATCCCAGGGCAACATGTATCTTAACGAAATTGCCAACAATCCAGAAGGCAAAAAAAAGAGCCACACGGCTCGCTCATCATTTTCCGGGCGCGCATAAATAGCGTAGATGTTCTCCCGGCCGCCCGGAACAAAAGCGAAGAAAGCCCGGCCCGCCCGAAGGGATTCGACAATTTCCAGGAATAACACCGCACCGGGTACCGGGTGCATTTTCAATTTCGGTTCGCATGTTTTAGCCTCGTATTATGGGCCCGGCGGCCACCGTGGGTACCTGGGCTGGTTCGCACGGCAGCCTAATTTTAGAGCCATTTACGAAACATGACTCGTTTGTTTCGAAGCGAACGGTAGCTAGGCATTCGTTTAAGAAAATAAAAGATGAAGATACAAACTAAGCGTGTGCGGACTGGCACCGGGCGGGGGGAAACAAAATCAGCAAGCAAAATAAAAGTGTACCGCACACATTTCATTGCCACCGTCGCTCCACCATCGCCCGGATGAAGGAATGTCCTTCACGAACTGGAACCGTAATAATTCTCCTCCGCCAGGATCAGCCAGGATCCGTGTGCAGGCGCTGTTTTGTTTCCGCTTCCACTGTGCCGGAGGGTTTTCGGACTTTTCTTTCCATCTCCTCCCCCGTTTCGGCACCGGATCCCTTACACACGCACGCACGGATGTTCGTTTGTGATCCGCCCGGAATCGAGCTAGCCGCGTGGAAATCTACTGCTTTTCATCGTGCGAACGATTTATGCGTACACTTCTGGTCCATAAATATAGCCATTATTTACGACCGGTGATTGCACTGACGATCATAATTATCGTAATTGTCTGAGCCGTCCTCCGAAGAAGCGTTGCGCTAGGCAATGGCCGGTATATGGGGATCGAGAGAAGAATAAAAATAGCAGGGGAATGAAAGCGCTACCGTACCGGCCGCTCAACAGCTGTTGTGACGCGTCGAACGAATCGGGAAAGCGGCCACTGCTCGAACTCACACCGACGCAGATTATAGCCAGCACTTCGTGTGCGTGTGTGTATAGAAATATAAAATGTATTATCTTCATTTTCACTTTCCTTCTGCCACTTACGACGAGGATATTTGCGCCACGGCTAGTGCGCTTGAGTAGAGAAATTACCTTTGAATATAGGATCATCTTCCTGTCGATGGCTAGCACCATCCCCTCGGCAGAGAAACACATTTCCCGGCGGGAAAACCCCGACGGTGAAACAAAAACCGACGCACTCAGTGGAATAAATAATTAATGAATCATCGATATCAGCCTTAAGTTCGCTGGTGTGCTGATCTGCTAGCTACCCCAGACCCGGACCGGAGGCACTACCGGAGACCGCCGGGAAAGCCGGAACACTTCTCAGGAAATAGGTTCTCGAGAAGAGGAAAAAAAACGCTGTTAAATTGATGAACTTTAATTACGATTGTGCACCCCTGCGCTGATCAGGAGCGAACGGTTTGGATGGGCTGGGAGCAAAAGGTCGACCCAACGGAGACCGAAGTTAGGGCAACAAAATCGGCGGAAATCGATAGGAATTCGGTTCGTTCTCTTGGCAGTGCATGAGCGTATCGGTCATCTGCAGATTAGAAATTGCACAACACTGCTCGCATGGGAATCCGGTGCAGAACAAATCGCTTCGTGCTCCGCTCAAGCTGAGCCGAAGAGCATCTCGCAGAGGAGAAGAAAAATGAAAGCTTAAATAAAACACTGCCAAGTCATCCTACCATATGCGTCTTCCATTTGGAACGGAAATCTCCCACACATAACATACCCGCCGGGATTTCTGATTATCCCATCCGCACCACACATCCTTCGAGCGATCCTTTAACGGTTCGCCTTCGATTTCAAAAAGGGCCCCTTTCAGCTCCCAAACGTTCCATGTTCTTTAAGTTTAATTGTCTTTAATGAGCCATCCGTATCGAGCGCGCATCGGCTGGCCATTTACATTGAAACAAAAGGCGAAGAAGGAACGGGGAAAAGGAGGAGAAGTGAAACAAAAAAAAACACAACGAAACATTACATCCTTCGGAAACAGGTGTTCTGACAGCGGTCCGCCGCCGTGCCAAGCGATCCTTGTCGATCCTTTTCGGTTCCAGGCGAACCAGGCTGGAGATTTGGGTGCCTATTGGAAAAGTAATTAATTTTTACTGACCCTCCCGTTCCCTCGACCGGCACCGGTGCCTGAGAAGGCACCGGCAGTGCCGCTCCCAGCGTGCCTTCCCAGGATCCCTGAATTGGTCAGTGTCCTTGTAGTCTCCTATTCTAGCTTTCTCTCTCTTTCCACTCCCGCTCTCTAATCCTCATTTTGGCCAACGCTCGTACACCGAAATGTAATGAAGACACCCTCCAGTGTGTGTCCGACCCGGTAGGATAACATCTGACTTATCGCACCTCACAACACACTCCCGCAGGTAGCAACGTTCGAACCGATCGGAACCAATTTCCAGCACTGCGAACGGCCAACTTTTTCTGCGCGAGCAGAGCAGCAAAACGAAAAGGTCCTCGTGATTTTCCGGGAAGTGTCAAACTGGATACGCCAGCGTTGCCTCCTGGGAGCCGCGTGAAGTGTGACGCCGGACCATCCAGGAGATCGTTTCGATGCGATAAAGATATTTAAACAAATTGTTCGTTCGTAATCTCAGCGTCCTTCTCGGCGTCAGGGTGTCACGTGACCTCGGTGGATGGAGGCGGCTCCGGTGACAAATTCGATTAGAACCGCCGGTCCCTCGGATCGGGTGCACGTAATCGGACCGGCGGACATGTGTTGATCGGATGAGGCGACCACTAGCCATCACAGGCGAGAGAGAAAGTGTTTCGGGCTAATGGGTCGAACGTGCAACAAACAAGACTGTAATCGATTAATGAAGCATGCTCCTGCGTTCTTGGAATGAGGGATGAGGGCTTTTCCCGCACGAATACCTACTCCCATCCTAATTGAAGAGATGAAAATGCGATTATACGAAACAATGGCGAAGTGAGCGCAGTTTATGGATCAACGGAATTCGCTTGTAAGCTTAGGCGTTATTTTGCCGGCTGGAGATCACGTTTATCAAACTAATTTAGAGGGTTTTTTTTCAAACACATCTTTTCGATTAATTATAAGCCAACAAGCTTCGTCAATTGTCTTGAATCGAATAGAAATTTATTAGTAATTATTTGAGAGTGTTTACCAGAACCATCGACGACTAAAATAGATTGGATAATAGGATTATATGATCGCTACAGTCGTCTTGAGTATTGCTAACAATTGCAACAATAAAACTAAGACTTATCTTGTCATAAAACTAGTGCTAACAGTTTTTTCTTTAAATTAGCCAGTTTTCGGTAAGATTACCAATTAAAATTACCAAATTTGCATACATTTAGTTATGGTTCAATGGTTTATGGTTTCAAGTTAAGAAAGCGCTATTTGTATATGAACACGATTGAAAGCTATATTACGCATATATCATAAAAAGCAGCATATAATGAGTTTCATAAGTTCGCTTCAACCTCACAAATCGAAAAATAAACAATTAAGTAAAGATTAAAAACCAGATTAACACTTAAAAGCATACATTTAGGCTGATAGATCTCATTAGTGCCAGAAAGTATTCACTGTACATTGCAAAAATGCGTAACAAACAGTTTATTCTCAATTTGTCTAATACATTCCACTGGGTACCATCTACATTCTGCAATTATTTCCACAACAACCTCAACATTGAACATCAAACGGCTGGCCATCGGATTTCCCACCATACCATCTTTGATGGTATGTAAAATGTTCATTCGCTCAACGGTATTCGGCCGCATCACGAACGTCGCCTTACCCGGAATGGCTTCACATTCGACATACGTTTATTTGCACTGGATTGGATTGAAAGACCTCAGCTCGCAGGATGGAGTGAAGAGAAGAAAAAAAAATGCACAAAAAATGTAAAGGAACGCTCCTACGCGGGCGTTCGCTTTAGAGTCAGTCCCGCTCTTACCTATGCGGTCGAAAGTCATAAACAGGCTCGACTTCATTTTGCAATTCATTGAAAATTTATTCCAACCATAAATCGAATTTATTTATTTCCATGTATATTGATTTACCGTATTCGCTCTCCCCGCCACGGGTGTGCCATCGATCCCTCGCCAAGCTTGCCGCTTCAAAGCGACATCTTAAGCGATATCAATCGGCCCGCGGTGGTCTGTTTGCTTCGCGCTGGGTTGACACGCGCGCCCAACGACGCAGGTGAAAAAGGAAGCCACACCATCGGAGCGGAACGGTGCCAACAGGGCCAACGCCGGGACGCCTGTATTTCACGGAAATTGAAACGAGTGCCACCACGTGCAAACGATTCCGCGGAATCGTACTAAATACCGGTGCCGAAAGTGACGCTGGTACCGAAAATCAAATATCGGCTCACCAGCCCTCCACCTCAACCCTCCAGAACTCGCGAGACGTTCGCTCGCCGGTCACGTCCGGAGCTTTTATCACCCAGCGCAGCAGCGCAGCCATCCGTCACGGTACACAGGAATTTCCATTCCACCGGCGTCACCCCGGGCAACCGGGCGCGGGTGAGGAGGGAAGCTTTTGAAGAAAGGCCGCGTCCTGCGGCAGAGCGAAAAACACACAAAAATGCGACACCGTCCAAATAAAAATAAAAAAACGAAGAAAACCACCGATCTCAATCTCACCCAAATCGGCAGATATCAGACGCCTCCAGCGGAATGGAACGAAACCGTTAGCAACGGAGCGAGCGCACACGAAGAATGAAATAAAAAGACCGAAAAAAAACTCATACGAAAAATCAGTCAATAAAATTTCCGCAAATCTCAATATCAATGTCGCATCTGTCTTGTGCTGATTCGTCCCTTCCACCCTGTGTCTCCCTTGTGGGCTAAAGGACGCAAAAACCCGGCGGGCGACCGCTTTCCTTCCGGTGTTTGCTCAACCACCTCCCAGCCTCCCTTCCGCTGGAAGTGTAAATGGACTCGATGCTACACTGATCCTCCATCCAGGGGCAGGGCTGTGATGCTGAATTTCAATTTAGGGCGTGCCGCACACGGTATTAAATTCTCGGCCGCAAACGTTCGGCCACCTTTTGCGGGCGGGTGGCCCCGTCGATGCCGGGAAGCTTTCACTTTCACACTCATCCCGGCAACAAAGGATCCCTTTGGCTGTGTTCTTTAAAACTTGCGCTCCACTCAGCCCAAACGGGGATCATCACTCCCCAAAAGAAAAGGGGGAAGCTGTTGTTTAGCTTAACGATGGGAAAGTGTTGCTGGACAGGACACGCAGCGCCCCAGGAAGAGGATTGGGAGGGGGCACTCCAGATGGAGTCGGAGGAGGGATGAACAACGGCACAAAACAAAACCAAAAAAAAGGATAACGCTGCCGCCACACGGTAGCCACGGTAATGTTGCGATATAAATAATTCATGACCTCCTTAAACGAGCGTTCGCGAGGGGCTGAGGGGGAGGGGAGCTTTCTCCCGCACGATAGCACAACCCGAAAGGGGCCCCAGGCCCCGAATGAATCGCAGTGGAGTGGTATTTAAAGAATGTAATAAATACGAACCTCGCTGCTTCTGGCTGCTCCCTTCTTCTTTAAGTGACTTTAAGTTGCTTCCCCGCAGTGTTCGCCCCGTGCTGCTGTTTCTGCTCTTCCGGGCAGGCAAATGAGCCACTCCCTTTCGGTTCGGCGCAACCCCTACCCTTCCCCTTCCCGTTTCTCCACGTTGGTACGCTTCCGATAAGCGCTAGGTGGCCTCCCCCCGAATTCAGTCACTCATCGCACACACCGCGTTCGGTGATTTTCCACCGGAAAAATGCTGAAAAAGGCCAGCTCGGGCCGACCTTTCCGTGACCCGGGCCCGTGGACACGCCTACACACGATGCTTCCCGCTTCTCGCCCTAGCTGCGGGACGATCCGGAAAGGCACCAGCCTTTGCAGGAGGATGTTTTTCCTGGGCACTGTCCTATTCGAATGTGCAACTGTGTTTGCACCAGTCGTCATGGAGAGCACGCCAGCGAGGGATTGTTTTGTTTCAAACTGCTTATTCTTTAGCGATTGGCACGTGAAGAGAAACACGCGAATGGAAAGATACACACGAATTGCACTCACTTGGCACGATGATTGTCACAAATTGGGATTTTTTGTTATTTTATTTTATAGTTGTTATTTTTTTCTTTAAATACACACACACCCGCACACACACTCACACACTGCCACAGCCGCGTGGGGCTCATATGCTGGGTTGCGAAAGGATGCGAACGAAGGATAGTGTGGCCTAGTGCCGCGGTGACCGAGCGCAAACCGATCCAATATTATGAAACATCCAGCTCGAACTAATCTTCTCTCTCTCGGAGCAGCGCGCGTGTAGCCGTAGCCGTTCGCAGCAGCCTTTGCGCGTTCGTGTCCGTTACGCACACACTCGCGATTGTATCCTTTTTGTCACCTGCTTTCTGACAGATGAACGTGAGAGAGAGGAGAGAGCAAAGACCGGGCGCGCTTCGGGAGAGCAAAGACAAAAGTAACGTTTACACCAGGGAAAACGTCGGGAAAATCGACCGCTCTCGCGTGGGAGAGCAAATGGTAAAGCGCTCGCTCGCCTTAATAGTGCATCCTTTACATCGTCGGTTTGCTCCCACTTTGCTTTCGAACACGCACACCGACGTGTTTCGTTTCCTTTATTCTCTCTCGTTCGTCCTTGTTAATAGCATCGTTTCCTCTTTGTTTTTTTTTTTTTTGTGTTACGCATTCGGTTCGGAAAGGAAACGCGGCTAACGAACAGAACGCGGAGAGCATGTTTAGGGACGTTTCCTTCAGAACAGAAGGGGACCGCACAAAAGATCCCTTCTGATTGTCGGCTTGCTGTGTTAAACCCTCGTTTTTACACAGTCCTACAAACGAAACGCACGAAATTGGAAATGATTAATAACGCAGCATTTTTCAACGTTTGCAAAGAATGAATCCTGATTTCATCGCATCGTTCGGCAAAGGCACGACCCTTAACCGAACCGATTCAGAGAATTCTTTCTCTCTCTCTCTCCCGCTCTGAACGTGTGCATAGAAAATCCAGCCCGTTCATCATCGAAACAGCTCTCTTTCGGGTTTCTATTATTTTTCGCATTTTGGTTTGTGTCCTGGCTAAGCGTTGCAAGGACTTCGAAATTCCCCTCGCGCGAGGATGAATGAAAATTTACGGTGTTCTCTCGTATATCCTACCAGCAGCTCGAGTTCATGACAGTTTCGTTAAGTTTTCCCCTATTCACCAGTCGGTTTTCCGAAGTATCCTTTTTCGTCCTTCGCGGGAGGGGATATAGCCGTTTTGGTGGGGATGAAACATTTCAGCGCGTGAATGAACCGAAGGAAAACTGTAGTGGTGGTACAAACAAATGTTAAATTTCTAATTGCTTTGTTGCTTATGTTTTGGAACCGAACCAAATATTTAATGTTGTCACGATAAAAATAAAATAATCAAATATTTCATTTAAAAAAAATAGTTTTTTTCGAACTTACCAACCAGAAGATAAGAATTTAAAACAATAAAGGTTATAAACTTTTCAACCTACAACCACCCCCACCTCCCCACCATTATTCATTATTTACAAATTCGTCCTAGAAACAGAGCACATTTACTTGCTCACAGTTAACCACAATGGTTACCGTCACAGCGGTTTGTTATTTTTCAATGCACCGGTTACCACCGAATCGTTTGTTTGTCTGGTCACCGTCTACGCTGCAGCTCGTATGCGACGCGTGAGGAATTTCCTTATTTGTTTGCATTTACAAACAAACAAATCACAACGCAGATGTTGATATGTGTCTGTATGCGTTTGTGTTATGATTCACTTTAAACGAATGTCAATCACTAACACTACATATACTGTGCTTATCTCATACGCATGTCAGTGGGCGTCTCTCGTCCAGCAATCTTGTTCATATGGAGGAAAGTGGGTAAATCCGTGGTGTGAAACAATATTTAAAGTGTTGGGGCTTTTCACACGCTCACACAATTGACCACTGAGAACAGGGGTAGCGAAGTGTGTATGCGAAGTTATATTCAATAGTCAATAGAGAAAACAAAATTTTGTTATTATGCCTTTCGTATTTTAAGATGGTAGCTTAACATTTCAAAGATATATCCGGAACAAACATTTCTCTATGACCAACAAAATATAGAATATAGCATCTCCTCCTCTAGTTATTCATCTCTCTCTAATAAAAGTTGTACACAGCATAAACCCACCGGGTGTGTAAATCGTAGACGTCAATAGACACGATCATACTCGCACATAAAAACGTTCGTCCGTCTCGCTTCCCTCAATAGCTCCGTCCAGCAAATGGACGTGATCTTAAAGTTGTTCGTGTACGATCGCATTCAACACCGACTTCGCTTGGACATGATGGTTCGTTTGTGTTTGTAACACCACCAATGGCATGAAAGCGAACGAATATAAATGATCATCACCTCCGATGCCGCACAACGTACACGGAGTCGAATCGGTGAAGTTAGTTGACCAGAGAAAACTGAGCTAGGTAAGCAAAAACACGGTTAAAGCTATCAGGGAAGTGATTGTAGATAGAAAGTGTTCTGGTGTTCTGATTCGAGCGACACGGTTCGGTGAGCTAAATCTTATCCGGATAAAGTGGCACGTAGTTTAGAGTGAGCTCTTTTTTTTTAAGTAGGAAAACTTATTGAAACGTCCGTAAACCTTGAGCGCCTTTGGTGCGCTCGTCGTACTGTCTATATCAGCGTGAAGGCTATAGGGGTCACTGGCAATACTAAACAGAACCGCTCCACTACGACGCTAACGGCCCGTTGATAACCGTGACACCAATGACACTGAGTTGTTTTTGTTTGACGAAAAACAAAAAGCAAACACTCCACACTCCAGCAAGTTCCAAGAAACTAGCGCTCATCTCACGTTTGGTGTTCCCTTTGCAGCATGAATCGTTTGGTCGTAAGCGCTCTCCTGCTGGTGGGCTGCATTGCCCTCTGCCAGGGTGCAACCGTGCCAAGCGGGCCGGTCAGAAAGCCGACCATCCCGGCGTTCAGCAATGCGGGCAAAACGGTTGGGCTGGAAATTTGGCGCGTCGAGAACTTCCAGCCCGTGGTCATCCAGAAGGCGGAGCATGGCAAGTTCTACACGGGCGACTCGTACATCGTGATGAATGCAAGTTTCGGACGCAAATTAACGCTGGCGAGCGGTGAGCTAATGATTTCCCCCTTTTCAAGCAGACGCAGGAAGACAAGAAGAAGATCAAATCGTACGACATTCACTTCTGGCTGGGCACGAAAACTACCCAGGATGAGGCGGGTTCGGCGGCGATCCTCTCCGTTCAGTTGGACGATCAGCTCAACGGTGTGCCGGTGCAGCACCGGGAGGTGGAGGGCTCGGAATCGGATCTCTTCCTCGGCTACTTCAAGGGTGGCGTGCGCTATCTCGAGGGTGGTGTTGCGAGCGGCTTCAAGCACGTGACGACGAACGATCCGGGCGCGAAGCGTCTCTTCCACATCAAGGGCACGAAGAACATCCGCGTGCGTCAGGTCGAGCTCGCCGTGTCGGCCATGAACAAGGGTGATTGCTTCATACTGGATGCGGGTCGTGACATCTACGTGTACGTCGGCCCGAGTGCGGGCCGCGTGGAGAAGCTAAAGGCCATCAACTTCGCGAACGAGGTGCGCGATCAGGATCATGCCGGCCGGTCGAAGGTGCAGATCGTGGATGAGTTCTCCACGCTGACCGACCAGGAGCATTTCTTCACCGTGCTCGGTTCCGGTTCGCCGACCCTGGTGCCCGATCAGTCCACGGCGCCGGCCGATGCTGCGTTCGAGAAGTCGGACGCCGCCCGGGTTCAGCTGTACCGCGTGACGGACGCGAAGGGGAAGCTGGCCGTCGAACCGATCACCGAGCGCCCGTTGAAGCAGGAGTTCCTGAAGCAGGAGGATTCCTTCATCCTCGACACCGGCAGCGGGCTGTACGTGTGGATCGGCAAGGGTGCGACGCAGCAGGAGAAAACGCAGGCCCTCACCAAGGCGCAGGAGTTCATCGGCTCGAAGAAGTACCCGGCCTGGACGCCGGTCGAGCGGCTGGTGCAGAACGGTGAGACCGCTCCGTTCAAGCACTTCTTCCAGACCTGGCGCAATCCCGGCTCCAACCAGTCGCGCCTGGTGTAATCGAACACGACCAAACGAAGCTCGTTTACAATGAGATTATGTTTTGCTGTTAGTAAAAATAAACAGAGAATGTACTAAATATTATTAGCGTGTTTTCATTTCAATGCGCCCTTCATTTAAATTTATTATCTAACTTTCATGAAAACATTTCTTAAACACACGTCAATATATTCTCAAAAGATCCCCCACAAATTGCATGTTATCATACACGAACGAGTTCAAATAGATCTCCTATTTCCTCCCCCCGTTAAATGGCTCTATTATCAATTTAACTATTTTGCTCCGGGAAAAATGTCATTGACTTAATTATACCGCCATGTTGGAACGTTACTGTTCAGCATTCGACAATTGCGACCTTTCGTTAGATCCATTTCAGAGACAATCAAGTTTCCCTTCCAGGAATCATTATGAGTATAATTGTATGACGAGCTTCAACAGTGTGGTAATAGTTGCCATTTAATATATTTCATTTTGAGTATTTTGTTCTCACTTCCAATAGTTCGCGCTACTGAATGAATATGTAAAACACTTTTTTTATGTCCATTTCTAATTCTTTCTTTTATGAGTAAACTTTTTTTTTATTCAAACAAGCAGTCCACCATACATTCAACCTCAGTCGCTAGTTTTTATTTGCGGGTCACTGTAGATGAGAATCTTCACTCTGATGCAATGTGTCTCTGATGTCGCTCTGATGTTTTGCACCAGGCGTGTCAAACTTGTTGGAGTTTCTGTTATGAAAACTGATTCATTTGTATTTGCTTATATATTGTTTACATATAAAGTTAATTTTACATTACTTTTATGTTTTTGGTCCACACATTGTAGCACTATAAGGTTCAGGTTCATTGTTTCTTGCCCGATTGAAAGGTTTATTCTTTTTAATTTTTAGCTTTTGGTCCGATTGAATTAATCAAAATGTGGGGATTTTTTAGGAAAATGCTGTATCTTTGTGAAATTTTGATGTTAAAAAACTATGAGGATGAACACATTTTATGAGTAATGCAGATAACATATCTCTAACAAAAAAGGATGCAAAAATAAAATAAAAAAAATATATATATATAGAATTCACAAATGTTACGCAACAACTTTAGTCAAATATGATTCTGCTAAAAAAAATTTAAAATTTTTTTTTTTAATTATCACCCCGCGTACCACAAATTTTAAAGATGACGAATTTAAGCCGAAATGATCAGTAATTAAATAATATAAATTGCATTAACTGCGGAAAATGTTCAGGATTGCGTGGAAACGCTCTGAGATGGAATGCTTAAAATTATTTAGGTATTTTAAAACAAAATATTTGAAGATTTCCACTAACCAATTTGACATGTCTGTTGCATGTTGTCATCTCTTTAATTCTCTCAAACGCTTGCTCTCTCTTCAACTTCTTCGATCAACCGGCTTTTTTTTTTTGTTTAGCACCCTTCCGCTAGGCTACTACTATTATAGTACTCTCGCGGTTTTCACGTGTCACAACGAAACACCCCACGCGACACGAGCTCAAGTTCAAGCTCAATCGTTCTCTCTGTTTATCCACCATCATCACCTCCAAACGCCACCGATAGAGAAACCCCCCCCCCCCCCCCCTCACACACACACACACACAACAGCCGAGACCAACTCAGATAACCAACAGTTCGGCGGTACAAATGCCGGTTCCAGCCGACGGACGCGATACAGTTCCGCACAAGAAATCGCGTGCGGCGGATGCCAAAATTGCCCTCTCGCTCTTAGGTGTGTGCGTTTGTGATTTTTATTTTTTTATTGTTATTCTGGCCGAGTGTTGTGTATATCGTTTGAAGTGCGCTTGGAGTTGGAAGCGAGTGACGCTCAGATAACTCCCACGACGTCATTGAAGTGATCGTTACGTACCACAGCAGCGAATACGAAGTTTAAGTGTCTTCCGTAGCACGCAGCCAAACGTTAGTGCCTTTGTGAACGAAATCAAAGCAAGCGATGCATCCAGCGTTCGAGAATGCCGGCACCGGCAAGGGCCTGGAGGTGTGGCGGATCGAGGTGAATGAAGAAGATGCGCGAATTCGCGACCAGCGCGTCGCTTCCGGAAGCCGAAACAGGTTTTAGAATTATGAAACCGCGGGCGAAACCGCAAAACTATACCGCTGAACAGGGCACGCAGGGGTGATGAGTCAAACGAAAGGTCGCGCAATGGTGTTTGTGAGCGTTTTATGTATTTTTCGATAGTTTTTTTTTTTTTTTCATTTTTTGTGTATCATCCTGAAGCAACCAAATCGATTTCTGTGCCCATTTCGACACGGTTCAGTGCCGCGGAACACAACATACGGAACGGAAAAAGAAGAACATGACACGTAACATGGAAAACAACGAAACACATTATGTCCGTATTGAGCGACCCGTCGTCGTTCTGACCGTTCCCAAGATGAAACCGGCAAGATGTCTCGGCTCGGTTTTTTTGGACGAAAATCGATGGCACCAGCTAGACGGGTGGCGTTATTGGACCATAAATTACACACGGCGAGAGAAAGAGAGCGCATGTATGATAGCCCTTTAACTCGTTCGGTAGTTGGAGGTCCACGACGCTGCGTTGCCATCAGTATCTAATCCGCCCTACCGGGGTAGTAAATAATGTCTGACTCACGGATACTCGACACAATGTTATCGTACGATGTTGGGTGGCTGATAATTATCAGTGATGCGTGTACGTGCCTGACAAAAGACGTGTAGTGTTTGATGATGCTAAACGACAGGGGTGTAGTGTGAAACGGGTCCATTAACTCCCCCCTGTTGGGGGTTTCAAGTCGAATTTCTTTGAATTTCAAAAATAGAAACCAACGTTCATCAAAACACCCTCTGGAGCGCGGACAAACGCATGCCAGATGTGTGTGTGTGTGTTTTGGTAACATAAATCCTAACACATTCTTTGTCATTATTCCGCTAGCTGCAGTCTAGTGCGAGACAAATAATTTTCCCCAAAGCAACTGCAGTGAAAGCAACCGAAATAGCTACCCCGTCGTCCGAGGTCAAACCGACTATAAAACAAGTTTAAAATCATTCCGATGGTATCGTCTCACTTTGGGAGCTTGAGAGTGAACCTTCATGAATTGAAAGCATTGAATTTTATAACTTTTTTTTTGTAATGGCTAACAGCAACCGAAACTGCCGATGACGATACACAAATAGTCAGCTATTAATTGCACAACTCAAAGCAGATAAGATAACGAAACGGTGCCCTATCGATCCGACGGTGGTTGCGCTATCTATGCTCCATGCAAGCGAAGGTACATTTGCGCCTTCATAACACCCGCTCGGAGCGATTGTTTACTTTTAGTCCAAACTCGGCCCGCTGTTGCTTTAATGTAAACGTTGGCTGAAAGATGTATTTGCAATTAGAACATTTTTTGCGATATTTTTTGTTTCGCTCCTCCCGCCTTGTACCTTTCCCAGTACAGACCTTGGTTAAATTAAAACGTTCCGTGACTAATTTGGTGGCGTACGAAAGTTTGAACCCCAAAGTAAACAGGACGTTTCCGTGTGCTCTGTTTTTTGTTTTACCGCTGTTGTTGGTTAGTTTTGTACATTCCAAATGATTTCCTTGCCAAGGTTGTGAATCAAGCGGGCTTGATCTTCCAAGCGACACGAGCGATTGCCTTCCATGACCTTGTGTGTCATGGGAAATTCAACCTACCAACGACGCAGCCACATCTGGCGGTTAAAGTCACAAACCAGTACATAC
>JXWZ01002516.1:0-12543 GCA_000956215.1 Anopheles farauti No. 4 | reverse complement strand
CCAAAATTCACCGGAATTCGATCAAAACACCGAAGCGAGAAAGTCGATTGCAGCACGAGGGGTTTTTTTCCCGATGGAAGTATGATGGAGCCAACACAAGCTAACACACACATGCGTGCGTTCCAACGATAATAGAGTAGTGATATGTGCCCGTTAGATCCCGACTGTGACCGGTGCTTACTAGTCCCCACCACAGGGCACCTCGAAAAGGTAGAGGCTCGCCCAGCGGGGAAGCTAAATAATTTATGTTTGACGAGCCAAACCGGGTAGCTTATAGATAAATGAAGAAAACAAAAAACGTATAACGAACAAAATATTAAAACACGGAGAAAAAAAAACCTGAACAACGACAACGGCAGGAAGTCCATAAATCCTGTACGAGACAGTGATAGATATTCGATCCGCCCAACCACGCTGCGTCCTGTGCCAACAGTCCTGTGACGAACGGTGCGATGCAAATGCATGTGACAAACTGATTGCAGCAAAACGACCGAATGTGCGGACTCCGTCACGAAACCACGCGGTAACGATTCTCGTCGTTTGACCGTCGCTTCTTCGCCCTGACCGTCAAATCGCGCACGCTGGCTTAATGGAAGCAATTAATCTAATTCTCCTATCGCACCGTTCCTGTTGCTGCTGTGTGCTGTTGTGTTGCTGTGTTTGCTGTCCATCAACCCGCTTGCACGGTGCCGGTCAACGTAGGATCGTGATTGGGCGGACGGTGGAAGGTAATTAAAGATTTCAATTGCATTCATTACATTGATTGCTTTTCTTGACCATACGAGGGATGTCAGGGTTGTCAGAGCTGCGGAAAATCGGACACGTTAACGAACTGGATTCGTGTCGGTCTCTGTTAAGTGAGCGTTCTTGTCGAGGTTAGACGGAGGTTTAAAGTGATCAAGAGAAAGGTTTGAAAGCTGTGCAAGTATATCATTACTTCATTTCTACAAAGTAGTTCCACAGTACATTATTAATTGTGTGACTGGTTCGGTTAAAAACGTGATGTAGGAAAAAAGATACATTTTAGACTTGGTCTCAGACTTTAGATTCTGCTTGAACAAATAGATAGACGTGATTAAACAGGGCTGTCGAATTTGCGTCAAGGTTTATTAGAATGTCTAAAGGAATTGCCGGTATAAAATTTCCATCAGTAGCATAACATCAAGGATTCTACGTTTCTTCGCAAACTTCAATGTTTGTGCTGCTACAGAATATATAAAAAAAGCTTGAGTCTTAGAATAGCAGCCAAGAACGCGTTTGGAAGAAAACAATTCACATTAAAAAGGAAATAAAAAAGGATTCTTAAATTTTTAAAAAATAATTGTGTACTCATTGAAACTAGTTACTTAAACAAATATAATTATATAATTTTTTTTAATGTCATTAATTTAACTAAACATCCCTTAAAATTATCAACCACAATTTATGCAAAATATGCGAAAAATTGTTTTTTTTTTCAATTTCGTTCTAGAACTTTACTCAAACAAGTAAACTCTTGGTTAATACGCTTGAAATCGATCAATTAAGGTTTGTGGCAAGGACATGTTTTAAGAACACTTGTATGACGGAAGCGTTTGACGATTCCATCCCGTATCGTCATTAACTAATTGGTAATCCAATAAACCAACCGTGATTCATCGTTTTGCCCAAGCTGAACAAGCTTCCAAAATGGAGTCACACGCTGGCTGTCCCAACAAACCCGCCATTTGTTTGATTTCTTCACAAAGCCCTACCATGTCATGTATGGCGTTTTCAACGAACCATTCTTCCATAGGCTCTCACAGGGCCCACTTCAACTAAGACCATTGGCCGATGAGAAAGCCCCACATAAATATCCACCCACTCACCCTTCATCCCCCTTCTTCTCCCCCTCCCAAACGAGTGTACCAATAGTGAGCAGCGCACGGGAGGGGCCGTAAATTATTCACGCTCGCTTGTCGTTGACGTACCGAGCGAAAACATGCAGCCGGAAAAGCTAGCTTTTCCCTACCGGAACCGGTTGGCTTCGTCGTCGTTGTGACTGAATGATGAAGTCACCAGAGCGCGGGACCCATCGCGGGTCAAACGTCAACTCACGCACGCCTCCCATCGGGTGGTGGTGCGTCGGAGCCACCAACACCACGGCACGGATGCTTTAGTTTTGGAACATTTTTTTACTTCTTCTTTCTTTTGGCTCTACCTGGCGTCGAACCAACCACACAGAACGAACCGACTGGGTGAAGTTAATTGGAAAAGTTTTTTCTCGCTTCCGCCGCGACTGTAAACAGTCTGCACGGTGGCCACGGTGGAAAAACTGCCGTCTTTCGCGTGTCCCAAACACGACCGGCTCAGGTACCCCGTGCGTCGATTGCCGCCCCCTTTCCGCGTCGGGTTTTAAAGCTCTCGAATCGGAGTGCGGTTTCTAGCAAACAAACAACCCAAACCAAATATGCTGCCTCATTGTTGGCGTGTTATGATTGGAAGCTTATCGCGGAATTACCATCCAGAATGTGTGTGTTTTTGGCTTGGCCTTTTGGCCGAGCGGACGGGCGAAACTTGTCGCCGTTGCCCGTTTCCCACCCCACCACTACTAGGTTGGGGCGCAACTTTTCAAGTGTAGCCCCAACCGCTCAGGGGTCAACTTAATAGGTTAATTTAGATTTTTTCTTCTCGCCCTTCCCAGACGAAAAACGCCCGAAAAGCGCGTTGCTAAGTGACGTACCAACATTTTGACTTTGACGGCAGAAACTTCTGGCACTGGGTTCGTTGCGCCACCCTCATGATGATGATGATGATGATGATGATGACGGGAGCTATTTTCTTTAAGAAAAAGCAAATGAAATGGGTATCACAAGGCACCAAAAAAAAAAAAAAAACAAAAATCCGGGTACAGTTAAATTCCGCCACAAAACATATCGTCATCATTGGTTCGGGTCGCAACAAACATGGCAGAATGAAGAAAATGCAATATACACTCCACGAGCGCTCCCGTTCGTGCTGGCTGGTGAATTATTACGAGCAAAAGCAGACGGAAATTGAATATTTCAGTGGAAATGATCCCGCCTTTCGAGGGTGGATGAACGAGCCTTTGCGTTTACGAAAAACAGGCCTTGCAGTGGAGCTTCCGATTTTTTTTCTCCTATTCCTTATTTTATTCTATTCCTCCGCTAGAAGTATTCTGCCTCCGCGAAGTGGAAGTTGACCGACCATCATAACAACCGCGGGCTTGGCCCACACACACACACACACACACACACACACATACGCACGCACTCCGAAACAAACGGCACGCCCCACACCCAAATGGGCAACGCGAGTGCGATAAATAACGAAGCCAAAGTGTCATTATGGCTGTAAACGAGATTTGCCGTGCACGATAACGTTGGCCCTCGCGTCCACCCCAAAAACGGAGGCTTCTTTTTCCCCTTCCCGTTCTGGTTGCGCTATTTGCTCAGCGTCGTCGGTCACCGATCGGGGCGCTGTGTGTGAATGGGGTCATCCGACAGTGAACGAATGGACGAATGGGGAAATGGGTTTGAAGTAATGTGCTTATTTTTTTTTTCTTTTCCTTCCACCGCTGCATTCGGTCGCGGGCTGTTCTCACCTTAAGTTGTAATAACTTAATCGCAGGGCGCGAAACTTTGCAAATCGAGTTTCATCGCCCGAACCGAACGCTCCCCCCGGGGGGCGGGCAAATGGAAATTGTGGTTGATCTTATTTTCACCGGCAGTTTAGGATGCTTTAAGTTGTTGTGTGTTTATTATTATTATTTTTTCCTACGAAGAAAATTTGTGCCGATCAGATAACTCATACACAAGCGTGTAAGCAACGAATCGCGGTTTTAGATTCATTTCTTGTAAAAATTGAATTACACTAATCCATACGTCCTTTTTTTGTATTTCAAATTGCCTGGCATGGTAGATTAAGAGAAGATTATTCAAATTAAATTTATATTTTTAACTAATTCTCATAGATAAAATTGGCATCAAGTGTTGCCAATTAACAAGCGGAATTGTTTTCAAAAAATGCTCAAATATTTAAGCATAAAAACAAACATAATGCTTCGTACTCGGAATGGTCTTCTGCTGTTGGCGTTAAATCAAAACATTGTTCATAAAGAAACATTCACTGGAATGGTAATCATTTCACGGAAAATATGAAACTCATCATGCTCAATTGTAATTCGTAAAATCATTTCATTCAACAGTCCTTTACAGAAGCGGCTATGCGACAAACGATTGTGTTCGGTAAAAATAAAACAAAATATGATCCCATTTGCGCCATCACTCAAACCCTCGAGAGGCTAGTAAAGCACAGTTTTGAAAACTCTTATCCGGCCCGATGTTTGCACACCCGTGCTTCCCTTTCGTGTCACTTCCAACGGCACAAAAAGTTAAGTTATATGCACCTCTCCGAAACGCCGGAAAGAAGCCGAAGCCGAAAGCAGCCGTTCGAATGAATGCAACCCCTGCATTGGAAACCCCAGAATCCGTCGTTCCACTTTCCCTTCGGATGGGTTGTAAGCGGATATGCAGACGGGGGATGAATGTTTTCCACTGCAATCATCCTGCCCATTGACCCAGTTTTCCAATTATTCCACCAGACTCAGTTATGAGTTTTCTCCGCTCCCTGCCGCAGTCTGCAGGTCTTTAGTGCGAACCGCAGGCGAATGAAAACGCGCGCAAAACCACAACGTCAAGAAATGTTGCCTTATCACGGTGTTCCGCGTGTGTGCGGGAGGTGTGGGGTCCGTTAACTTTACCCTCGTCTCAATTATGGTGCTATTTTCTCTGACAGTAGGGCTGGACAGTATTGTTCAGCGAAGGTGATTTTGTCGTTTTTTGTTCCTATTTTTCCTCCCGCTGTTGTGGCTTTCTTTTGGATCATCTTCCGTCCCCATTCCGCTACTGGCTGGACTGGTTCATTATGGCTGTTCCGGGTTTTCCACTTCATTGCCATTTTTGCCGCACGCGAAGCCTAACGGCTCGCCGGGCAACCCGAGCCCAGCCCAGATTACTATGCTGATCTGGTCACCATGCAGAAGAAGGCTTGCAATGGCGGGAGGTTCGGTCGGGACAGATTAAAATGTAGCTGCCCGCGAACAATGCCAACACCTGCCAAGGTCGGGAAAAGGAAAAAGGACAGTCACATAAAAAAATATCCCCCAGCTGGCGTTTCGAAGCAGGATGCAATTACAGAAATTACTCCACGAACCGCTCATTTAGCCTTGCCATTATTTTTACGCTCGAAAGAAACTTTATTCATTTAATTTGTTCTATTAATTTCGTCCATTATTAATTTTTCGAGAAAAATTACACTTTAAACAGGCAATAATTCAGCATTCTATGCTGCCAAGCTTTTCATAATTAGCTTTTATATCTTTTCTAAGGCAACTATGAAGACATAATCAGGCTAGCAACGATTCACACCGCTAGAAGCATAAAGAATATTTCTAAACACTTCATAATCTATCCGTGGTTCATTAGACGTTTACTTCGAATTTCGAGTCGGAAAATGGTTCCACCATCCACCTCAAAGCTGGAGGGGAGGGTGGGTAAAACTTTTCCAAACAGGTTGCCGAGAACCGCTGTATCTCGATTTAGCGAATTATTTCGTTGCCGTGTGCAAGATCTTTCCCTTTGTTAGTATCGATGAATTCACCGGGAAAAAAAAATTCTTCCGCTCCAGCGGCCGAGGCGAAGCGCTTCCTCAAAGGCACACGAATTTAATTAGACAAAACCGGTTGAGCTTTCGAATCAAGAAACCTTCGGCTCGTTGGTGATTTTGTGGGCAGACATTAAATCGGTTTTCCATTTTGTTTTTGTAGCTGCGAGCGACGTGAGTCAAAAGAAAACGAAGAGTCTGAGTAGGCTAATTTTATCCCACAAATCCTTGGATGTCCTTGGAATTATATATTTATGGAGTATTATTCGCAGATACTGTAAAATTCTACCCTTTGAAAGATCATACAAATCGAATAAAATAGTGTTTGCTTTCCTGCATTTTAAATCGAATTAAAATGCTTAAAATCGGATAAAAAAGTTCGAAACTTCGTCGACATATCAATGCTCAATTTGTTGCAACACAACAAATGTTATATTCTCTAGCATTAAATAAAAACCACGGTGCCAACATTAAGCAGTAGCAATTTTAACATATTTTTAACAGATAATTTAAACATTTTGATAACAAAAACTGATTACAATTGCGTTAAACTAGTGTGAGACAAATTAAAACATATTTTCGATCGTTTTCGACAATCCTTGAGAAATCGTTTATACTATAAATACAAATATTACTATTCTATAACGAAAAACAGTCGACAAGAAAAATTCAACGTAAGTATAATAAAACAATGCTTAACTTTGGTGGTATAAATCAACATCAAACAACGCCAAAGATGTAAAAATAGATTACATTCTTGCGAACGAACTGTGAAAATTTATGTATAGAGCTTTAAGAAATTTCTTAGTCAAACCAGAATATTTCATTTTCTCTATTTTATATTTTTATTAGGCTGTTGATAAACAAGCTCAATCAAATACAACACAATACAATTGAACATATTTATTTTATTTATTTCAACAATCAACTTCAACCAATCAATTTGTTTTATCTTAATCCTTTCCAAACGATCAGTATGGTAACATATTCCCTTTTTTCATTAGAAGCAATCTGCTTAATGTCAATTCGATCGATTATTTCACTCGATGGACCCTTGACGCACAATATGAAACTAAGCTCCACTTTTATGAAGGTGTATGTACTTTTAATGCGTTACCTATAATTTATTATTTCAACTTTTTCCCGAACAAACCAACCACACGCCATGGCAATTAAATGTTTCTAGTCGCGCGTTATCGCTGTAATTAATGCTTTCCGGTTCGTAACTTCTTACACGAAAGTGTGAACGTTTAATTTAAGAACAAACGGACAGGAACACCGTACGGGCCAAAAGAAGGAATCTACTGCTTAAAACAGCTCGAAAAATGCCTTTACTGAAGCTGAGCCAACGCGAAGGAAATCGAAAATAATTGTAATCAAATATTAAAATGAATCCCAAGCTTCCCGTCCACTGCAGAGCGATGCAGAATGCGGAAAGGAGCCCGGGAAGTTTCCCGCCCTCCCACCAAATGTTCCAAGAAAGTCGGATTTTTCCACAACCGCTCCACAGTGGTGCAGCGTGAGGAAACTTATAAAAGGGGCTTGGCGAGCAATTTGTGCGCAAAAGTCTCGAAAAGGAAAACCCCCAATCCCGGAGCCGTGCCGTGCGGGTCGGGCAGCAATGCGGTGCGTTCCGAAGCGCTATCGGGGCATCTGACCAGAATGTAATGAAATATTAATCACCACCGTGCGAAGGACCGAGTGATTTTTGGAGGCTTCGTACGGAGGCTGAACTTTTTGCTTCCTCCGTGCGTGCGTTCCTCCAGTCGGATTGTGGTTTCCGGACTGGCCTTCTGGATCCCGAAGGCACACACTCGCGCGTTACGCTCCCGTTGGAAGCAGTTGGGACCGGGATTCGCCCGCTCGTTTGAGCATGTTGGGCGCAATAAAACGTAAACGCAGATTCTACACCGAAAACGGTTCGCAAACGGTTCCATGCCCACGGTGAAAGCATCCCCAGGTGCAACGGGGCAAAAGAAGGACTGCCCCGTACGCCAAAATTAAGCGTCAAGCGGAAAAGAAAGGTACAAAAGTTAATAATAAAAACCTTAAAATTTGATGACTTTGTTTATTCCGGGCCGCGTCGCTCCGTTTAACCACCCCCCGGGCGGCCGGTGTTCGCTGTTTGCTCGATGCCCTTTTTTATTTCGGGCTCGGCTGCTGCTGCTGCTGCTGCTGCTCCTTTCGTTGCTGGGGCCAGGAATGTCCTTCCGGTGCGTGCCGATGCTCTCCAACCGCCCGGTTATCCTGTACTCGGAGGTTTTGTTTATTTTTTCTCCCTCGCCCTTTTGGGTGCGCGTATGTGCGACCAAGCAAAAGCGAATCGGAATAAAAACAAAAAAATTAAAAAAAATCACACACACACACGACCCGAAAATCACACACACGCACGGGATTTGGGGTACCAGCAAACCGGACGGTGTATCCTTTTGGGTTTCGCACGTTTTATAGCGCACAAATTCCGCTAACACATACGAACGATTTTCTTTTTTTTTTATGTAGCTCTGTAAATGGCGCTAATATTTCGGCACCGTTCGAGGGCTTTCCATTTGACCTTCCGCTCGGCGCGGAAACGAACGAATAAAAAACCCGGGCCAAAAACACTCGTTCCAAATATATACACCCACGCACACTAACACAACCGCCTCCTCCTGGGGCCGAAATGCCGACGATGTTTTGATTTTATTTTATTTCGCCGCTCCTTTTGCAACGGAGGGGCTTGGAGGGTGAAATGGCGCCACCCAAAGCGCGGGATTTACACCACCGTGGGCAAACTGCTCGAGCCTACACACACACACACACGCATGCACACGAACACATACACACGTACGGTGCATTCACTTTCACGTAATTTTCTTTAACACGCTTTTGTTTTCCTCTGCTTTACGTTACACTTGATTTATTATCCTGCTGGGGAGTGTAAACGCAAATGAAGAAAAAAAAAGAAACCATTGGAAGAAGACATTGTTGTATTATTGCATTACTTTTTTGTACGGTTATTTCTTTAATTCAGAACACAAACACTCAGCAATAGGAAAATCCGTCGTCAGATGGTTTTTTGCTGGACTCCATTCACCTCCTTTTATAGCGAGAGCTTTATTTTTTTTCTGACGATTGTTTAACCTTCGGTGGCAGTCATCGTACTATTCACCGAAGAGTGAGTGGAAAAAAGGATCATTTTTTTACCAGCTCCACCTCGGCATCATAAATATAAATAAAGCATTACCGTCAAACTAATTAACACATTTCACTCACACACACACACATACACACCGACAAACCCAAAAGCGCTCCAGCCTGGGATCGTCTAAGGCGGGTTTCGTGTCGGCCACACATCAAGCAATCATTCGCACAACGACCCGAATGCCAGTGTTAGGAGAAAAAAAACTGGGAGCAAAAAGTTGTTTTTGCGTTTCGCCACCCACCGCCGGTGCGAATGGCCACGCGAAAGGAAAAGGGAAAAATAATTGGTTCAAGCTTTCGCTCCGCCGCCCCACCGCCTCTCATCCACTTTTTCGACAGCTGCTTGCTAACGTGAGTGGGGCCGGTTTTAGCCCGCAATCAAGCATCAACCGTGCGAACGAACCACCCAACAACAAAAAAAAAAACCGGCTCCCAGAACACAATCCTGCCTGTTTCGGTGTTCCGCAACGAGGTTGAAAATCGATTCCGTCAAGTTCGACACAGAGAGAAGCACACAGCCACACTCGTCTCGGAGCACAAATACTTTCACACTTGATTTTCACTTTCAGTTTCGGTTGATTTTATGGATGTTATTTTATTTATTTATTTATTTTTTTTTTGGTCAGTCGCCCTTCGCCCGATGAACTTTCACGCGAGCGCCAGAAACGAAAGAAACCTCCAGATCCATCCATCGGCGAACGGTTTTTGACGTTTAAAGCTGGTGCTTGTTGCGGAGAGGGTGGGAAAGGGTGTGAAGAACCGCACATCCACTCGTTTGCGCTGATCTCCAAACGCTACCGTAAAAACACACACCGTACGCCCATTTTAATGCACCAGTTGGGGCCGTTTTTGCCCTTTTCCAGTAACAAACCTTGGGTGACAATCGTTTCGTGGCGAATTTTCCCGAATCCCGGTGTGAGAAACTCCCTATTTTTCGCCTGTCAAACAAAACGCGACGAACGACGCAACGCACGACACACGACACGGCGGGCTCGTTCGTCCTTCCGGAGGATGTTTCGGTGCGGACGAGAATTGAAACTGACTCCCGGCCCGCGGACGAACCCAAACGGTGCCGACCGAGGCGATCTCACGGTCGATGGGACATTTTCGCTCTTTATCGCTCACTCTCTCGCTTGATTCTCGCATGAGCAAAGGCACCACCGTCTCATGCTCATTTTCTCGCACGAGCCCAATCTGACAGGTGCTGCTCACACTCGGCTGCTAATTTCCATCCCGTCAAAGTGCGCGTAACCAGCTGTGTGGGAGCGCCAACGAGGAAAACGCCCGACCCCACACACACTGTGGGCCGAGCGCGGGACATGCGCGCTCACACCCACCGTGGGGAGCTTTTTTTTCCCACTCACATTCTCGCGCTCTCACTCCCTCTCTCTCTCTCTCGCGGCGCGATGCGCTGTTTACATTCGACGCTTTGCAGACGCTCTCGCTCTCGGATCCTTTGGCTCTCTTCCTCGCAACGTCAATGCTCGTTTCGCCGGAATCGACGAACGCAAAATGCCGTCGTCCTCGGGCAAGCAGGATTCGATGAAGCGCTGCTCTGCCTGCACGGTTTGCCGATGAACGCGCTTTCCCAACACGTGCAAGGTTGTGCTTTCGCGGTACGCGCGAGTCCTTCGCGGTGAGATTGCGTGTTCATTTTGCGTTCTAGCCGTTGGGTGTCGTCGGGTGTTGGGGCGTGACCTTGGTAACTCGCGGGCAAGTAATGGGGTCGCTGTTTTGTGACTAAGGGTAACATGATCCCGTGTGCGGTATCGCAATGCGATGAGTTTTACGGGAAGGAATCAAAGCAGCAATAGAAGGAATTTCCAAGATTGGGATTGACTTAAGCCATAAATTCGGTTACAAAATTTATTAAATTATTTTCAGGAAATTCAAGTACGATGAAAAACAAATACACTATTTTAGCTGTTATTAATATTTGACTTTTGAAAAGATCTCACAAGATTTACTTATCGTACGATACGAATAGGAAAACATTTATCTTTTGTGCAAAAAACTTACCCAACGGGTCAACTTATCGCAAACATGCAACTTCCAATATGAAATGTTAAATAAAACTCCATACAATTATACCCTTGCGTGGGTGGATCTATGAGTCTTTTAGTTCAAAATATTATTAAAAAATCACGCTTTTCAAATATTTAATTTCGTTTTTCATTTTTTATTTTGAAAAAAATTCGTTCACGAACACATAACGAAATAAATTGTTCTTGATAAAAAAACGATGCAACAATAATGCGGTGGAAAATGGTTTAACATATTTTTATCGCTCAATTTAATTTGCGCCAGATTGAAAATGGATAAAGAATTCATAATTCATAGCTTCTGTATGTCAATCAACCTTCCGCAAGTCGTTTTGAGCGTGATTTTTTTAAACATTTCTCAAACCACAACGCATCATGACACAACGACACGATTATCGAATGTCACATCTTAAAATGGAAGTAATTTTGCATTTGAAATAAAAAAAAAAGCACTTTTCTAAAGAGCCACTGCTTGATGCCACTTTATGAACCGGTTGTCGAGCTGAAAGCCCGCCAGCCCGTTCATCGTTATTCGAAACGCATTCCGCATGCCCGGACGTTCAGCGCCCGCGGCACCACCCCACAACAGGACCGCTCATCCTTTTAGATAATCAATTTAATAATAAATCATCCACCGTTCGAGCGACCCGGACAATGAGCATTCGAACACGTTCGTCAAAAATGCGCCACGAGAGGGTGGAGACGGCGTTCCGAAACGTTTCCCCACGGGGCGCTTAATACGGCGGGCGACCTTCGGCGATCCAACCGGTGCAGAGGAAAAGCACCGCCCGCACGGGTGCTTGGGCAAGAAAGCGGTAGCGATTAAAAACGCATAAAGTCAACAATCAATTCACTGTCACAGTCGGTGGGATTAAATATTCATGGCGACTATCTGCATAAACCGATCGAACACGGGACAGGATCCCGCTCAGTTCGCGCGGCCAACATCCGGGATCGTCAACTCATGTACAACCTACCGACGGTGCCCGAAGCCTCGGGAAAAGTGCACCATTCCCGGTTTTTATGTTGCCGGTATATTCCTACACAACGCGCAGGAAGGATGGCAGACCTTGAGTATGAATGGTGAGGCATCGTTTCGAGCGGTGTTGCGAACCGAACCGAACAGAAACAGGAAGAGTGATTCCTGTATTGTACCGAACGCCTATGAATGACCCATCAATAAGTCGTACGGTGCTAGACCTACATTTGCAGATGCAAGCCCCACCAAAGCAGGCCAACTGGATGCGATAAAAAACCCGCCGTCGTTTATTACCAGTCGGGCCAGGTGGATGGCGAGGAAAGTTGGGCTTGAGCGGAGTTTTTCAAAACGTATAGAATGAACACCGCATGAGTTGCTCCGTGAGTAACGGGTTTGGAGCATTTTTCCCGGAGAACTCAAGAGAGAAATGGTACCCAGTGCGGCACTCATTCCAACCCAAACTCGGTGTGTGGAAGCCTCCGAAGGAAGTAAAAAAAAAACAGTCCAAAATTTCGGTCAGTCGGCCGCGGTTTCGATGACGTCACGTGTTGACCGGCTGAGTTACGGGCGAGCCGCAGCAAACAGATGTTTTCCATCTCGTGAGTTTCGGCTGAAACCCGTTCCGAAGAGCGGAAAACATCGAATCGATGTTTACAGGTGGTGGAGATGTAAATTTGGAACAAAACTTGGAACAAC
>JXWZ01002513.1:0-10440 GCA_000956215.1 Anopheles farauti No. 4 | reverse complement strand
AATAAGTTTTTGATAAGTCTCTGCCAAACATAATTTTGATGAAAAAATAATATAAACTATCAGCACGGACAATGCTTCATAACAGCGAGAAGCTGTGTCACAAACTCCGATCGAAACACCTTGACGGCGCATCCAGTCACTATCGCTATCGAATCTTATCCGCTTCCACCGGATATGCTCGCCTCGCATTGTAATTATTGACTCTTGCTCATATGCCGCGGGTAAGGGAGACGACGATCCGTCCCCCACCGATCTGCGATGGTGTGACTTCAACTAATGAGATATCTCTCTTCTACGCTCTCTTCCCCAGGTACGTGTATGCACCGACAGTAATTACAACAACGGCAACGGTGAAGGTCCACTGACGGTGGGTGAAGTGTGCGATAAAACGTCGTCTAGGTCATACAGCACGCAGAGCCGTCGCTCGTCCGGCTCACAGGTAATGAGGTTCCCATCCCGCGTGGCCAAGATAAGACAACGGAGAGCAGTAACAAACATTGCCCGTCATCGTGGCGTTTGCGACTGGAAATGAAAACAGGCATCATGGAATCTTTTACAATGACGATCGAAGATCGAACTACGCACGCAACAAACAACGAGTTGTTCAAAAAGAAAAAAAAAACAAAAGCATAACAAAGCAAAAAGCATTCTAGCATGGGTTTGGGAAACCCTCGTCACAACGCGGACTGATTGGAAAAAGAATCACCAGACCGTGAACTTGACACTGGGAACGTTATTGTTCTTCCGGTCTCTCGGTGTGACACACTCGCGGCGAGCCCGTCCCTATCGGCTTCACTTGGAACACTTCCGGATTGGTGCTTCGAAAGCTGTGGTGCCTGTTTAGAGACAAATGAGTCATGCGTCACTGTTTGCAAACGGTCATATTTAATGCATCCAACCGCTCACACACTCACATTTGTTGGTGAAGAAAAGTGTTTCCTAACCACTGTGACCAGTACATTCCGGTACGGAAAAGTATCGGTTAGGGTACGATGCGGCACCGGCGTAGTAATTAAGGGCTACCGTTGGTTTTAATTAGATGTTGAATAATTTATAAACACATCAGCCGGGAGTTATGGGTTGTCGTTGAGCGGTGGATGGAAAAGTATTGCAATTTTTGCGTTGCACCAGTTCGCCGTGGCTTAATCGGCATTGTTGTATGGGTTCATTTTCGGCGTGGAATGCCCGAACGTGTTCCCAAGTGGCTCCCGAAACTCTCCTGCCCACTACAATACGAGTGTTTATGCTGTAAGTCATCGCCGCCTCGCACCGGCGGCGGTATGCATGATGCTGGTGAAAAGGGCAAAAGTGGTTGCATAAAATATGGGGTGGCCTCTGATGGAATGCAGCTTGCCCTGTGTGAAGTGGCTGAAGTTGTAGCAGTCTCAGCTGCAGCGTGGAAAGTTCAATATTTCACCAAGCTTTACGGCGATAATTTTCCGGCGGAAAATTCACCCTTTCGTTTAACGAGCGCCCGCGGTCGGACCACCATCGGGAAACGGTTGAACAAACCCCACCCGTTGGCTTCGGTACGAAACGTATTAGTTTTATGTTTTTTTTTGTTTAATAGGCAAGCTATGTTTTAGTAATGAAATCGAAAGTGAGCACTTTCATGACTTAAATTAAATTAAAAGAATCACTTCACCGTCGTAAGGTAACCAGCACCATTTTTCGGAAGTTTATGGATTCGACTTCAATCGATACGCCCTGGGTACACGGTTTATAGCCTTTTTAAGGAAAGAAATTTTTGGGGCACTAAAAATAATCGAGATCGTAATGTGTTTACCCTATGAAAAATTGGAAAGAACCTTCACGTATAAAATTTGTGAATTATTTTTTCTCATAGTCATAAAAATTTCCAATGCAAATGCGTTTACTCTGAGCCAGCCACCATGAGTCCTTTTGGGTGGTGTGATCGTGACGGCCCTAAACCGATTTCATCACTGCTATGTAGTGAAGGAAAAATCAGTGCCATTCTCAGTCTCGCTCTCACTTAAGCACAATCAATCGCGAACGATGACTGTGCGATGGGAAGGCCTTATTTATAACGAATGGACGGGTGAGGGTCATGTCATAAATCAAAAAGGCCAACACCTGCCTGATCGGATTTGAAGCAAAATCCCCTAGGTGGCCGAGGCTGCAGGTGGAAAACCCGCGCACTAATTCGATCGAATTTGCCTACCCGGTTCATCAAGCGGGTGTAGTGTTGAAGTGCGCTTCTAAATCAAAATTAGGCGTTAATTTTTAACCAGGGACGAAATGAAATGAAATCCGGATACATGACTAATGAAGGTGGTGGTTCACCTTGCACAGGAAGTTATAAATTTAGGTTTTTTTTTTATGTGCTTCACCTTATGTTAATTGCTGGTAGGTTTTTTTAAACAACTAGCCACGAATTCAAAATAATTTGTCAAAATAATTAAACAGTGCTTATGATCTAGTGAAAGGCGGCATCAATCACGTTCATCTTTCGTTTCTTTTGCATGCAATTATTTCAATCGATCCGTTGCAATCCGTATCGCAGCATCATTTCAACACGCACGCATACACGCACCAGAAGAGAAAAAAAAAACACCGTACGCAACAGCATCAGTTTGCAATCTGTGGGCGCTATTTTTCATTATGAAATGGAACAGCTGAGCTCGTGTGGCGCGCATACACCACCACATTTAATTTGGACTCTCCCTGAGCATAATCTTATTTCGACGGCTCCTCCGACGTCGTTTGCACCATGGCCGGTCTGGCCCAACGGCAATTATCAATCGTACGGCACTTTTCCGAAACCCGTGGTCGTGAGATGATGTCATCTAATCGCGAATCAAAATTTACGAAATGCCCGATCCATTCGAAACCGATGTTGTGATCGGTGATCGGTTTCTCGGGGAAGAAATTGTTTTTTGTAAGGCGAATAAAATGTTGCAAAAAATCGTCCAAATTGTCGAAGAAAGTGAAATGACACTTCATGCGGAGAGGGTAAACAAAACTCATAGCTCACAAGTAGTGAGGATTATGGTGATGATTATCACCATCATGGTGAGTCGATGAAAGTGAGCTACAATTATAATAATTCGGCATGATTTACCATCCATCACTGTTTGCGGCATGCGTGTCTTTTATAAGGCTAGCTAATCAGAGAAGTAAATTTCACCTGTTCGACCGACTCTACAGCAAGAACGTTCCAGAAACAAACAAAAAATCCATGTGACGGATGAGAAATCGTTAGCATGAAATCGGAATTCCACACGTGAACAGATCGTTTTTCCGACTGTGTTCGTTCGTTCGTTCGGTGAACCATTCGCTTTCATTGTCATGAATGAAAAGTTCCAGATAATGGTGTTTTGGTCACGCAAGAATCACATAGTACAACGTCGGGCTACCAACTGTGAACTACGACGGAACGATTCCGCTTTCGTTCGTGCTATAGTGTGCTGTGACCGACAGCAAGTAAGGAAGCAAGGCAGCGAAGGAAACGTGTTCTAATGACCCTATTTCGGACAAATTTATATCGCTTCACCTTTTCCCGTAACGAGACTGTGCTATACTCGATTGCTTCTGTTTTTTTTTTCTTTAGTAACTGTAGCATTTGCTTCTCTGTGAAACTTTTTGGACCCGTCTCTTCAGCTCTTGTACAGCAAACTTTTCAAGCGATCCACACGGCGAAGCGGGTTCTTGAAGTGGTTTGTTTCAATTAGGGAGAAATAGTTCCTCTTGGTTCACCGCTCTCGGTGGTAGCATTCGAACTGGGAAGGTTCACAAAGAACTTCGAATTAATGAAAGAAACTTTTGATTCCGTTTCTTCAATCCCTCAATCCAGCAATATTAGTATTTAAAATGAAATCTTTTAACTATTTTACACAAGCTTTGTCTACCGTACGCCGAAATTTCTTGTTCACAGAACGTTTTGAACAGTATTTATGTTTAACATTGCGTGGATTTACGACCGAGAACTCACCTAGTTGACGCATGGTCATTGATTTCACGCGAAAGTAAAGGTCCTGCCAAGTAATCTTTATCCCCGTCCGAGGTGGAGCTAGTGAAGAAAAAAGGCTTTCTTTTGCCTTTATCGCCCTTTGCTAAGACTTCCTTAATTAATGCGCACTGCTTTTTTTCTCTCTTCAGCACAAGGCCAACAAATTATGTTTCGTTATTGTGTGTTTTTTTTTCCTTTCAAAACGATGGTTTAACTGTACGGTTCCTATTCGTTCACTGTAAAAAAAAAGGATTTTTTCATCGCTGTGTTAAATGGAATACGGGGTGGAATTACTTCTTATTCTTCGAACGCTATTTGCCTGAGGTTTTTTTCCTGTTTTTGCCCCTATTCGTTTTACTGACTTTTGTCAAACGCATATTCTTTGCTCACTTCCTTCCGTTACCCCGTAATTACGACCATTGTTCTAAATCAACCACTGCGAACTGCTACTGCAAAACTGTGAAATTGTTAATCCAACCTCCAAGTATGATGAAGCAATCGTTTGTCTTGAGTGAAAGTGCTAGTTGAAGTGTTTTTTCGCTAACATTTAAATGCCTTTTGGTTGGTGTAAGCATGAAGTAGGAAATTGCATAACACAATAAACGACCTTATCCCACTTACCGAAGCTTTATAATGAAGAGGTAGTTTTGGAAAAAAGGTTGACAATAATTTTATATTTTGTGAAACGGCATATGTATTTTACTTGTTATATTCATCCGTTTTTTCAGTAATATATCAGTAATATACTTGAAAAAAAAAACATAACTACTTTGATCTTTCATGTTCTGCAATAAACATACCCTTCCACAGCATAAATTTGGTTTCGAATTCCAGCTAACTGATACCAACCAGCTGATTCCATGCGTTTTCAGCTTCGCAGCTATCGTATCATAAGTAAAACCAAATGATTCCCTCCAAGTATGACAGCACGGAACACGAAACACGATCTGCCCCGGGTAACAAGCAGACGAAATGGTGGAAAAATGTGTGGTCTACCGTTTCTTATTTTTTCTTTCCCAAAACAGTAAACCACCACTGCTTCGCGAACGGTCGAAAGTGAAAGCCCACTAACTAGCGCCCGGTGGAAAATGAGAAAAAGGAAGGAAGCAAAAAAGAACTCACGCCACGATGGACGGGCGGCACGCAAAAACCAAACATGTGAATAAAATCAACTGCAAAAACACAACGGCAAAAGCTATCGACACGAACAGAAGGCGTGCTAACGTGCATGCAATTTGTTTGGGAGCCTTTTTTTTCGTAACAATCATTCGCCATCTACTTGTGGCGCTGGATCCGATGGATGGATGCAGATCATCTGCATCGTTAAAAAGATCGATTGGATCCCAGTGCAACCGTGTGGGGAGGGGAGAGCAGTGAGCGTTATTAAACGGAAGCACTTTCCGGCGAAGGGTTTTTTGTTTGATTTTCACGTCATTTTAAAGAACGTTGAACGTGCCGAGAGAGATGAGTGTGTGGCGGAGCGTGGCTGATGATTTATGAAGTGTAACAAACGTGCTTCTTGTGGATGGTTTTTGTGCATTTTTCAATCAGTGCCGATCATATGCAGCCTTATACATAAATATGATCAAAATGAAACCAACATGGGGTTACTTTTCTCTTCGGTGATGAATGTGGAGTATTCACGATCACATGCGTGCAGCGGAAATGTTTATGCATTGGAAATGCATTTTGGGGTTTACTGTGAAGAAAGTCTGTTATTTTTGTTGTATAAGTGAGTTTCTTAAATCTTCAATAAAGCACACCAGGATTGTTTTTCTTCTCTCGCACAGAAAACTCTCGCAGTACGATCAAAATGTGTGCAAAGTGTGCCATTTGATCAGCAAAAGACATATTGAACGTATATATTTATCCATTTATTTACTTATGATTATGACTTTTTCCCAACATGGAAATAACGTTTACGAAATGGAAATAAAACATGGGATGAACAGAATGCTCGCGTAATCTACCCGGTGGCCAGACACATTTTAATTGCAATAATTTTTACTTCATTCCAGTCCCCATCTGGCCATACTTCTAGTATGGCCGTTAAACCGCGTTTCACTTTCGCTTTCCTTCAACTGTGCTGTGCTTGTCCGTGTCTTTGTGACGGCACACTTGTCTGCTTTCACAGTTTCCCCAGTTTTAGTGTGTCAAAATTTGGGCAAAAGTGTTGTCTGTTTGCTTGAGTTGGGACCGACCAGTCTAGGTCGAGTGCCTGAAAACGTTCGCCCTGGTAAATGTGATCAAATTTATGCTGACACATTTACCATTTCCACTGACTGCACATAGTGCTGCCGTTGCTTTCTTTCGCAGCTGTTTTATACGCGTCAACCTGGCCTGGGCCCCGGTCTTGGGAGAATTGTTGTGACGTGCAGGTTGCGCTTGTTTTCCATTTTTTAATTCAATCTGTCACAGCTACTCGGTGTCAGTATGAAGTGGAAAAGGTCTCTATTCCTCTTGCCGTTCGGGATTTTCGAAACTTAAATTTATACCTCCGCAAGCCTTATCGGAGACGAGAAAATAGATGAGAGAGAAATATAAAGCATAATAACATCCATATTTGGCACAATACCCCGGCGTGGGGTGGGAAGGTTGCGTTGTTTGCAGGTGAAGACGGAAAATTATGCATAATATTGCAATAAATTTACAAACCCTCCTTCGTCCTCGGCAATGAATATCGCCCCAGCGGCCCCAGTGGTCCCCCGGCAAAACCAGAACGCATCCAATGCGAATCAACGGAATGGAAATAAAATGTAAATTCAAACTCCCGGATTTGAACGAGCACAGCTGCTGCTCTCGATCGCTCGCTTGCGCTGGTACTCGCAACAACGCGCTCCCAAAGTAACGTGTGTGCTGTAACCCAACCCACAACCGTAGGACAAAATCGTCCAACGGAGTACAGCACAGGAAACCGAGTTCCGCGAGTCCATTTAAATTTTATGAACTGCGTCACTCCCTGCTAAGGCGGCGATAATTTTTGGTACTTTTTTTCCGTTTCCGAGTCGCCACGTTGGCGCTGAAGCGCCAACCGTCGGCAGCAGATGGGGTGGCGTATCCTTTGCGTGGTAGTCGCCACCGCTCAGCGTGGTAGCCGCCGTCGGATATCTTTCGGCTTCTTTGCGCGCGGAAGAAATAGCGAAGCCTGCGGGTGCAGAGGGTTTACTCCATTAGCTTAATTTTAACGGCAACTTACTGCTGACCAGCTCTGTGCTACCGATGGGTAGGAGTGGCAGCAAAAGCCTTTTGCCATGATAGTAGTGTGCTTCTTACGCTCCGCCATTATACAACGGTTCGGTTTAGCTTTGTCTTAACAGTGAATTACCTGCGAAATGGGAACGGATAGGGGAAGATTAATTAATTATAATTTAAGCAGCTTTAGAGACAGCATTATAGGATCGGAAAATGTGAGGGTTGTTTCCCTTATTCGTGGTGTTATGCTGTGCAAAGAATGTCGCCCTGCCTGCTAATGATATTGCTTTGATTTGATTATTTAAATCGCTTCTTTATTACCTTCCGGGATGAAACATTCGCTGATCTGCATGGTATTATGATGTGATTAATTTTAACAATGATTATCGTTACGCAATTTCCTACAGACAAGGTGTTCTAAGCTGTGTTTGCACTAGTGTTAAGATAGAAAATCTGTGGAAAGTGCACATAATTAAAAATAGGGCTCTGTTAAGTATACCATGAACATTTTTAAACTAGAAAAAAATGTGATTAAATCATCCAGCTTAAACTTAGTTACTTTGTGATTCATCTTTAACTAATTACTATTGAAGCAAATCAGAACAAAAATTAGGTAGAATGATGAAATCTGTCTTTTGAAATGCTCTCTTAAATAATTGTACGTTTGCATTTGATTGATTTGTTCGCTAAGAATCTCCATTGACAAAACATCTCTGGCCCCTATTGCTATTTGACAACAGAATATAGTCTGCCTAAGAACTAGGCTTAAATCATTATCGATTCATCTGTCATTCATGAAGCTTTTCTGTGCTTTTCACTCACAGCCATATCAACACAGTCATCGTGCACGAAAACGGAAGCCTCTGACGAACGTAGTGAAGCGATTAGAATCAATTGCCCGTACCGAGTGCGTTCACTCTCTGCACCGGCACTGGAGTACCGGCGTGTATGTGCTTCAAATAGTGCAACGAGCTACGTTCACTGTGGCTTATACGATATTAGTGGAGCATTTGTACCGGAGCGAACATTTCAGGACAAAGAAAACGCACCCACATACACGGCACGGCATGGCACGGTAGCTTATTTGCACGACAAAAGCCCACAGTGTGTTCGCCCCGGAAGGATATCCGAAATACGCACCGTGCATCGATGCATTTTCATCCGGCAACGAACCGGATGTCGGCCCTACCAACAGTTCCGATGATCCGTTCGCATCCGGCGTGCGCTCGGATACGCTCGGAGATTTTCTCTTCCCGTCGGCGAACGTTCGTCGGTAAATATTGGTTTTTGCTGAGGATAATTCAAAGCGCACCCCGGCTCGTTGCAGGTTCCTGCTGTCGCTGAACGTTGTTCGCTGCACCAACGACATCGAGACATAGGCCTTTACGTAAGGGTGCTTAACCTAGCACTCGCAGTAGCAGTTAGCCGTTGGTAGTTCTAGACCAAAGCGTTTCCCACACAACAGCTGTGTGTGCTGTATGTGGTTCTGCAGACTTCATTTTCCACACCGTGTCAACAACGCTCTTGTCAGCAAGCTCGTAAGAATACGGAAAGGAAAATTTTGTTTATCGAAAACACAAAAGAAAGTGGTTAGTATAGAAGTAGGAAGGAGAAAAAATCAAGGATAACTACTGAAGAACTAATTTCGTTCTCCATTGCATGCACACCGTTTAATCCTTCGTGTAAGCATGGTATTGTTGGCAGCGCCGGTGGCATCAAGCATCCGGTTTTAAAACGGAAGGAAAAGATTGAAAACCCAAAGCATCCTTGAGGCGATCGCATGGTGCGCTCGCTCTTGTTTGCAGCTGCTCGTGCTCAACTGTTGCCAGTGTGCATCAAGCTCTTCCCTAGCCAACGCTTTCTACCGACTGCATGATGAAGAGTAGAACAGTAAATGGATAAATTATAACTTAATTTGATAGCGAACTATATTTGACGAGGAAAGTTTTAAGGGTTTACTGAATAAGTTTACTTTTTTTTTACACTACAAAAGTTGCATCGAAACATCAAACGCTGTTCATGTACAGTTTAAAGCAACCCTCAGCAGAGGGACTTGCTGAGACGAGTTCAGCGGGCGGCTGCTGCGCCCCTGACACACAAAGTGATGATTGTTTTCCCACCCAGGCAACCCTCAGGGACGGTGGTCGATGCAGTAAAAGCATGCCGCCTCACCGTCTAGAACAATGGCGAAGGGGGTGAACAAACGCTGTCAAGATGAGTTTGCTTTATGCTCACCCGCTCAACCCGTGACCTGGGTCGTACTTAAACGGGAAGTGGTTTGTGGTTTGATGCGACGTTCGAAAACCGTCGGACGATGATGGTGCATAGATGAAACGGTTCCGATATGTGCTTAGAAGATCCGCGCACCGCCTTTACCATAATCGATAGATAAAACACTGGGAGATACGCCGATGGACGTAGAGAATTTCACACAAAGACATACCTGCACATGTCGTTTTAATTTCCGGAGTTTTTCTGTCTTTGATTGTTGTTTTTTCACATCCCTCTTCCAGCACGGGAATGTAGGGAATCGAAATGAAGGGATCTGAATTTGGTGACCTCGTATGTCATGTGTCGATAGATTTTCTGACAGCTGTATTGAGGCAGTCTTTCACCACACTGATGGCGCCTAATTTTAGGCAATGTCGCTGGTCGTAACGCACGTAGGCGATGTATAATAACGTTTTTTATTCGTCCCACATAAAAAAAAAACATCAGCACAGTATGTGACCTACAGTGGGATTCAACTTGCCGGTTCTTTTAAGGGCGGGGTTTTTTTAAATACATTGTTACCCATAAATCTATCCGATAAAGGAAATAAAAATGCAATAAACGGCTATCGGCGCAGTGCAGGTGTCTTTCGTACACCACTCTCTCCGGACCGATCGATTGTACACGCGCCTGGTACGTTTGTGAATGTGTTCGCCTGGGAATGTGTAGTCTATTGTGCTAAAACTATTAGATTAATTGAATCATAAATCTGGGATGATGTTTCGAGAACGCGGTTTCAACGGCATGTTGCGTGGGTTCGTGTGTGTGAATGTATATGGTGACTTTCGTTCGTTTCCACTCACTTTACCACTAGAGCAAACTGCTTCATTCTCACTCGATAATATCATCTTAAACGGTACGGGTCGTGTTAGACGTGGCTTCTGACCAACTTTCAAACATAAGGGGCACACAAAATGCGATGATACTGACCTCTTGGCACACGCACACAAAACCCGTCCTATCTCTCATATCTCATGGCGGTACATTGTAGCGGTGCCCTTTCCTCT
>JXWZ01002506.1:0-10528 GCA_000956215.1 Anopheles farauti No. 4 | reverse complement strand
GAAATCGTGTATGTAACGAATGAGGTCATAAAATGGCACTCCAAAGCGGAGCATTACAAGAACATTGTTGTGTGCTTTACGTGTAACACACCTACTGCTTCGTGCAACAACGTGCGCGATTTGTACAATGTACAATGAGTTTTTATTGCAGCGAAAAATGCCTCACGGTAGCAAAACCGTGAAACTGCCACGAAACCGGGTGCAGGGCGCGGTGTATGAGAGTAAATAAATCAAATGAGGGATACAAAATGGTAAATTGAATTTTGATGAATTATTCAGTGGAATCGCGGAATGGATGTGTTAAGCATTTTTTGTTGTTGTCGTTTTTTTTAGCTTGTTTCGTGAATGTTTTGCTGCTTCTTGCTGCTAAGTTTACGCCCATTATGCGAACAAAGTAGTATGAGCCAATAGTTAATACTTCTCATTATAAAGAAAAATGAGCTGATTTTTTGTTTTTTGTTTAGATTAATTCTTGCTTTCATTCCAAACGAAAAATAAACAAAATATTTGGAAAATACCAAATTCGTACCAAATTTGTTCAAACTGAATAATAAATGTTATGATTAAGCTGCTTCAAGACGATTCTTTTAATATGTTGCAAATTTTCGGAATGTTGAAGGTATATGACGCCTAAATGTTTGCAATTTTAGTTGTAATAAGAGCTTCAGAAATATTATTCGAAAGAATGCACAAATATATGCAGGAATGAATTAGATATCAGGAATAAATTAAAGTGAACTACGATCTACGAATGAACAATTGAGCTCAGAACCAAAATGAATCGTAAACTTTGCAATTCAACATACCTTGTGGCGTTTGCATAACCGTTTCATTTGATATATTAAATCAATAAACGGAAAATAGAATATAAAAATGGGATTTTTTTTTAAATTTCATTTACATACATTCATAATTTGTTGGGTAAATAATTTAGTCTACATGTTAAAATAGACAACAAATCATACGAGAATGAACCATGGTGTATGTTGTTTGAAAGTGGTGCTTCATTAGCTAAAAGTGATTTATCGTTCAATTATTTTACAGCACAGAATACAATTTTCCATTCTAAAAGACCGTTTTATACAAAAAAAAAACCCCCAACCATTTCAACGGCCATTCACTCTCACGACCGGCCACATGCATCATGCATTGCAAACATACGAAACCCATTAAAGAACAACAGCACTAGGACATGTTTCCTTGAACCTGCAACGATGGGAAAGCCATCCGACCGCAAGGATGCGAACTCGCACGTAAAAGGCTATGTCCAGCCAAACCGAACGATAAGCGTCGTCCATAAAGCAACCACAAACACAAACACGCTCATACATAGATACTAGTGAAAAGATGACCATTATGGTCGCGAGAGTTCACGTTCAGCTCGCCGTGTTTGTTGCCACCGAATGCAATAAAGTGAAAATTTAATTCAATTTTTTAAACGGGTAGAGTCGAGAATGAAATAAAATCTAATAACAACGGCTGGGAAGCGGCAGGGAACATTAAAAATAAAACGCCATAGCCGGCGCTGAAAGAACCAGCGAGTGTATAAAACAGTGTCGCAGCAAAAACACAACCTATAAAGACCGCTGGCGGAGGAGAACGGTGACAGAAACAAAAAACATTTTTACAAAACCATTTCCCCAGTTCGGGAAACGTCAGGGTCAGGGAACGAGCGAATGTGCAAACTGGCAGCTTGGCATCTCGCGAATACCAACGATTGGCCTGTCTTTTGCTTCCGAATTAGCTCACCGTTTCCGCCGATAGGGTAGCGTTTTTCGAAATAAAATTGTACCAACACTGACATTTTCCGGTCGACCAGCTGCAAAGCGTTCGAAAGCGTCGTACAATAAAATAGTGCAATTTATTCAATTGTCATATTACTTACTGACCCAGAAGTGTATAGATCAACTCAACAGCTGCTGCGGGAAATGGGAACGAAATAGTGTTACTGGGACGATGTCGGAAATATTAGTTTACCAGGAAAATATCCAAGTTTCCATAATGTTGAGATGCTTTTATGAGCGTCAGAGTTCCAGTTTAATGTCATTTTGATGAAGAATATAAAGTTTCAATTGTTAAAAATAAAAGCATTAAGAGACGGAAAACGGGTTCAGTGAGTTTTCATGGAAGCCTTAAAGTATGCGAACCGCGAGTAAAATACGTTTATGAACGAACTCTAATCAAGCAGAATTAGATTATAGCAAGAAGATCTAACAGAAGATTTCTGTTAACAAAATGAACATTTGTATTTTTTAGTTGCATTTTTTTTTATCCCTTTTTATTTTTTGTCACGTGCTCAAATATTAAATAAGCAGGTTTATAGACCAAGCATTTTAAATAGATTTAATAAGTAATGTTGCTGTCATTGTTACTTAAAAAAACATCTATGATTTCTCGCTTATAAGGTTAAGCATTTACTTTTAAAATGATTAATAATAAAATGATCACTTCAATTCTTGATTCGAAAAATATCGTTAAAATCTTACAAGGAAAAATGAAAGCGTTAAAATATTACGAGACAGATTAAAAATATTATAACAATTATTTATAAGAAAGCGTCTGAAATATTTCAAATACCTTGTCAAATACTCAAGGTATAGAAATATATACATATAAATGCATGATTTATTTATCCGATCCCAATCACTTAATAAAAGCGAAATACTTTGCTTGTTACATTAAAGAGTGGTGAGATAGTAATATTCGTAGAAAATTTGATGCTCATTTTTTGTGTGAGTACAAAAGCTTCGGTTTATGAACACGAAACGGTTTAAAGATTAATAAGTGTATGAAAACACGTGTTACATGGAGCCATATAAGATTTCTTTGAACCATGTATGTAGCGAAAGCTCGATTTGTTGTCAGTAAAACACATCATAAGCTTAACGAATGATTCAACGAAAAATTCGCTGCATGGGTTAAACAAAGTACTTGGGACGTAAAATAAAGAGTCACCATCCCGTTTCCTCGCCACGCCTCGCAAACGTGTGCAACAATGGCATCAGGTGCGCCGGTCGGAGCATCCATTTCTCAAAATTTTCAAAACCCCTTTTCTTGGCGATGTTTAATTTTATGCCCCAATAATTAAGCACCACTTTTCCGAGACGAGAAAGAGGCGCCTCTCGCACGGGGTTGGCACGAGGAGTCGCCGCCGTAAAGCTGTCTAACAACTGACAACTAGTGCACGTCCTCCGACGCGGCGACCGGTCTTTCAACTCGGTTTGTCGTCGTCGTCGGTTTATGATTTATGGGCAACAAAAGACAACGACGGTTCGGGCACACCGAGCGAAGGACTGTTTCATCATCGTCATAGTGACACGTCCGCGGGTGCAGACAGTAAAAGTCGCTACCACACATGCCACGCGGTACTTATCTTTAAGTTTCGTTGCACATGTGGCCTGGTTCGTGTAGATGGGAGCACTTCGGTAGGAAAATAAAGATGGGAGCTTACGAGTGGGGTTTCGAAATTATAGAAACGTGCTGTAATTGTTGTGCCGGTTGCAATCGTTCCCAGCGGGAAGAAAGGGAACGTACGAACGAGCGAGACGAAGCAGTTCATTACCTTTGTACCACCGGTTGGAAAAGACGAGTCTGGTAGTCTATAACTTGAAGGCATTTTGACAAGTGGGTATTATTGTTTATCTTCATCCTAAGATGTACGAACCTTGGTTTGGATTTTATTTCAAGTCCATGTGCGGTTAAGAATAAAAATGGAGTATATTTAAATTTAAATGGCCTTCAAAAAAAAAATCAAGTACTAGGAAGGATTACATTTATTATTATTCCATTTTGTTCTTAGAACCATTTTGCTGAGGCAGAAGTGGTATTACTCCGTAAGTTATAATTATCCAAACGTACATTGCTTCTTTCCTCTCTACTCGCCCTTTACTCTTCCGAACGTTTCGCAGTATTGTCCCGAAAAGAGCATCGGAGCGTATCGAGGATTATGACAACAATACGTTCACTGCGCATCGTTTCAACAGCAACCGCATGTTGTGTTCGTCAGTTTCCCACATTGGTGTGTGAGCAATCATAATGTAAGCTGTTAGCAAAATTATCTCCCAGTGCGAGGATGATTATTTTGCCCTACGTCTTCTTCGTGGGCTTCCGTTTCGGGCCACGTACGAAGTGGAGCGATTTTAAGATGATGGTTTTCTTTTCGCTTCTCACCGATAGAAAGCTAAGTAGTTTCAACGGTACGTACTAATAACCTCGGTGAAGGTGTCAAATGTCGGGAGTGAGGCCAAAACATGACCTTTATTTGTCGCTTGAATTAGGAAGTATAATGTGCCATTAGAATTAACAGGGAATTGGGGTTGTCGCTAGCTTTAAATATCGGGGTTAGAAATTATACTATCATTTTTGATATTTTTTACAACACATTAGCTTTTTTAGTTTAAAAATAAAGAGTAGTATCTTATGAATTCTTTTTCAGTATTATTGCAGTGCTATTGCATAGAGGCTATTGGCATATTTTAAATTGACAGATTATTGCAAAGCTGTACCCAATACATTTCTATAATTTATTTTGTTTATTAACACACGACGATAACTAATTAAGCTAAATATTCTATTGCTTCAGAGGCAAATAATCGAGCCTTTTAAAAACCAGTAATAGAATGTCTTATCACCTACACTATTTTCTGTTTGATGATCAATGAAGGTAGAAAAAGACATCAATACTTTGCGAGAACTTTATCGTGTTTTAGGTTTCCTTAAATGGTTAAAGGTACAAAAATGATTACACATGGTTTTGCTTTATTCCAAGCATTATTTTTGTATAATAAATAAAATTGTGTTTTCTTGAAACATAAAACATAATGGAAAGTTAATGAACTGCAACGATCGGGTTAAGAAAATTAAAAGAAAAAATTTAAACGAGATATGTGTGCAAATTGAATGTTCTTATCTTGTTTGATACTTTTATCAAAATTACTAAATTAAAATTGTTTTTCGTATTACATACAATTAGTGGTTATTCAAATTATTGTATACCCATAGGCATAGGATAAACATTCAATTTGTTTTCAACCAAACTTCACGCAATACATGATCATCTTCTTATCGATACAATTGCAAACAGTTACGAAATGAATATAGTCACAAAATAATTAACGCACCAAAAACGACACAACACAGCAAAATGATAGTAACGAAACCGATTGCCGCCCCACCGGAGAAGAAAAAGTGCAAAGTTTAGCCGTGCATGCTGCTCCATTATGTGGTGCCCACCGTTTTTTGCAAATCGAGCTCCTTTTTTCCATTTTACTTCCACGCCGGTTAAAGGTTAATGGAAAAATACGCTATCGCGCACCATTACCACCGCGACGGCCCCAGGCGTAGTGCAATGCTCGTTTTTATTCCATTTTCTTGCGTAATTTTTCGTATCCTTGCAGCGTTCACAATGCACCGCTTTTGGTGCTGGAAGAAAATAATGAAAAAAAAAAATGAGATCAAAATACCATACCTCGTTGTATCGGATCTGGGCGGACCGGTCCATTTGCCTATTTGTCGTAAGTATTAATTTACGAGCCTTCAATAATGCGCTTGTGTGCGTTGGATGCATATGTGGAACGTGTATTCGTATTCGTTTGAGGGGGAATGGAAGGGAAACATAAATGACATCCATTAAAGTATTTGTCCGTGTGCGTGTGTGTGTGTGGTGGTCTGTGTATTGAAGTTGCTACATTCTTCCCGGTGGAAAGTGAAACATTGTTAGCAATGCTGACAGCACGGGCATTGGTTATCGAGCGGCAGCTTTATAGTTTACTTTCATCGAGGTTTTCATGTTCCAGGAGAGCGAGAGAGAGAGAGAGAGTGAGAGAAAGCGGGAGCGTGTGTGTAATTAAAAAGGGATGTATCGTTGGTAAGGGATGTGGACAATAATGAAGTTATATCATATTTTACTTTCACCACAGGGCAGGTGCGTCTCGAATTAATAATACACATTGGTAAACGTAAAAAATGAGGATAAGAAACTATTTTTTCACGTACTCCCACAAAGTCCAATATTGTGACCGTCCAGCTCTTTTAAAAACGTTTTTGAAGTAAATTTGGGCCAAAAGATTTGCAATGTTTTACAAACTAGAATATAAGTTGAATATCATATGCATTCGAATTTTGAGGATTTATTTGGGTTGGATAGAGCCAGAAGAGTTTTTCAATAATTTATGAAAAACAGCCCTAGCAGAGCTGAATGGCAACACAATTTCTTATACCAAAATTGCTAACAATATTTATCTGTTTAGAAATATTTTTTTTCCAGATCAACTTTATAATCATAAAAATTATTGTAAATTTTTTTCAAGTACTCAAATTTCTATAGTTGATTTTTTTACAAATTACTTGTTCGGGTCACACGGTTGCGCTAGAAAATTATTCAAAAATACGCCACAAATTTATGCAACAAGCAGAACACCATCAAATTCGAGTGCAGAAAATGCTCAGGGTGTTACATTTATCGTGCTTATTTAAAAACAAATCCTTACGAATAATAAAATGGAGAATATAAAATATTCTCTTTTATGTGACTGAATGACAGCGGGCAGTGAATAAAATGTGCTTAAATGGAGTTTCACAAACAGGGCATCCTTACGCTTTTTATCGGCTACCATCCGTCTGCGGTTTTAGGTCCATGATGTCATCAACTCAACGATCACCCAACCACCTCGGTCAAACGCTGCATGAGCGGACCGTGCCGTGAAAATCACGGAAAATTAAATCAGCGACAATTAAACATTTATAAGCGCGCACATAAAACGCGTAATTAACACTAGGGCTCGGGGTTGTGGGCTCGTTTGGGTGCCCTGTTCCAAGCAGGGAACAAATTTTCGGTACTGATGCCCGGGTTTCCTGATCTCCTGCCGCATATTGGTGCGCTTTAACGTGCGTGGAGAAGGTTCTTCTTCGGTTGCGTTAAACCGCCACTTGCACCACCGGCTGTGGGTGCAGCTTTTTGGTATTCAATTTCCGATATCATATCACGCGATCAATGCTTAATGCCACTACTGACCGGACTTGAAGGATGCGGCGGAAAACGCCCTACTCAGTGGCACAGTAGTGGAGTGAGGCGTGGTGGAAAATTCAATTTAAATTAGTGCCGGAGTCATTGATTGCGTCCTATTTGTATGCTAATGTGCATTTGGCTAAATTGTGTGTAAATGAAGTGGGCCCAGTGCTCAAACAAACGCTGCATGGTAAGGAAAAAATATGGCAACCCATAGCCACCCTGCCTCCCGGCGCTCGTGCGGGGTAGTTTTGTGAAATTTTAATTTGTATCGAATTTAATTAATCCAAATTTATACATACCCACTTTCAAGCGGAGGGCGTGGACTCTGATTTGGCCCGATCGGTACATGTTCATCGATAATTGGTTTCATGGCCTTTGCAGGCATCATTGTTAGGGGTATATTGACCGTGCAGCCTACTGTGATTTGAATGATAACGCAAGCGTTCCGTGTGTTGCACAGCGATTTTTTACACTTTTGTGTGTTTTAATTTACAGTTTGATTTGAAGAGAACGGAAAACCATCGGGGAGGAAGCGTTACACGTTTTGTACGTTCTTTTTTGGTTCCAACGAATCAATATTGTGGCTAAAATGCTTGTGGTTTGCGTCCCGGAGGGTTATACGCGCCTATATGTATGCAACGCGCATTAAATTTTATTTTTTACAGAATTTTTATTCTAAACTCAAACAATTAAAATGTAAATTAAAAAAAATCTTGTGCTCCCACCCATTTTTTTTATTATTCGCACCCCAACATTAAGTTTCGATACATTTCCCATTGTTTAATCCTTCCGATAAATTTCCCACCCTTTAATCAACCGTCCTTTGCTTTGAACGCATCTTTCGCTGCATTTATCTGACTTTGACGGTTGAACTCTTTAGATTACTTTTTTTGACGGAATTGGATCGTTTTTATAATCCAATCTTTCAATAAAGCATATAAAGCAATGCATAAAAGGATTGGATATTCATCGAATTATAACATTTTTAGTTTACCTGTGAACGGTTTAGGAATGGATGCGAAACGCAATAACTGCAAAATAAATTGATAACTTATCTAAAATTGTAAAACAAACATACAGTTGAAGGTATCAAACTCACAAATAAAAATCGTGCATAAAACACATTTTCATGTAAAGGAATTACCTAAAAATAAATAAATATATAAACTGACCTTTACTATTCGCGCTGCACGTGGTGAACTTTTGCGTCACAGCATGGTTTATTTTCATCACTATTCTTTAAGCAGCCCAATTTGTTGGTAAAACTAGTAACCAAGCAAACTACTCTTCATGCTTGTGGCACAAGCGGCCCTTCCGAGAAGGCAGTGGCTCCCGGCGAGCTAAGACGGAGTACTCAATTTGATGGTTTAATTTCCTTCCCCAACGCTTTATCGTCACCGAGCGTCCTGGCGTTGATCCATCATCATTGATGATAGGATTAAAATTATCACGAAACACCCTTTTTCTGCTGTTTGTGTGCGTTGCTATGGTAACGTCGTTCTCGTGCCTATATTCAATGCAGTGTGCGCCTACTTTGATGCGTTGCTGCCTGTTAGGGTTTAGATAGGGTTTATTTCGTGCATTTGAAAAGGATCATTACATGCAAACGATACACGGTAAGGCATGGAACTTAGAGGAGGATTTAAGGACTTTAGATAGGAATGCATTTTATGTATCGGTAACGAGAGCATTTCAAACGCTCTTGCCTGAAATAATCCCGAATAGGAACGCAAGGATAATGAACGAAGATAAGTTTCCTTTTGAAGTTATTTTTGTTTGTCTCTCTCTGTTGCTCTTAGCTTTTCAGCCATTGGATCAGGTTTCCTATCACTAATCAATTTCTTCGTCAAAGCTCCGGGTGCATTAGCCAGTAACGAGATATTTATTTTAAAGCAGACTTAGGCCAGCATCCGCACAACAAAGCGAAACTCGACCGGCCGCCGCTTCGGTTGATGTTCGGTTCGGATATTGATATCTCCCGATCATAAACTTCATCATGAAGTGCCAACCAACGGCTGATACGGTCCTTCCGGATGGTCGGTGTATTTATTGGTCGTAAAATGAAAACAGTACGGGGCGGGTAGAAAGGGAAGGGGGCTTTATAACCGTAAACACCGGGTGTTGATATGATTTCTGGCCATAACTACATAAAAGAAGCGGGTGGAAATGGTGCTGTGTAATGCTTTAATAGTCACTGGATTTTAGGAGGGGATATATGGGAGAGGTGGGAGTGTAATAAAACTTCGATATCTGGTTTCCTGGTGTCTCTCCATTTTTGGGGTGGGAAAGTTGCCAGTTACCAGATAGGTTAGGTTCAATTAAGTACGGAAAAGGGATGGAGCTTAGGATAATGGATAATGGAAATTACAAAGTTTTAGTTCAATTGAGTCAACATCATATTAGATACATTATAATTTTTGCAAAAGAAAAATCCTTAGTTTTTTAAAGATTTTTTTCAATTTTTTTCAATAAACAATAAACAAATAAATAAATCAATGATGAATGTTTATGTTCTTCTTCTTCCTATGAGCCCGTGACACTTTGTCAAAAAAAATAAACAATATCTGCGTCAGAGAATAACCTATTAAGGTTGTTGAGCCAAGATTTGAGATTCACCCTTTAATCCTTTCCCCAAATTAGAACATCGGCAAACGGCCGTGAGTGTGAGCGACAAAGTAAAAATCCCGCCATCATCCCGATCCCCATAGGGTGTTCTATATACACCTTCGTGCAGAGCTTGTGGAGCCGGATGAAATACGATTTAATATCCGTACCATGTTCCGGCTGGCCTGATAGCGGCGACCGTTGATCCTTCGAACTCTGCTCGACGGGATGCCAGTCAGCTGCAAACAATCGACTGGAGCTTACCCTTCAGTAAGCAAAAGGCGTACTAAAGAGGCGTTACACGTGCTCGTAAAATCTCCAAAATCTTTGGCACACGGGCTCGGCGTGCCAGCTGGGATACGTATCCTGTGTGCATCGGCATCGGTCCCGGGGGGATGCTCCGGTTCTTACTTTGAGGTTAGAAGGATGATGGATTCTGGTGGTGGTGGTCCATTCTCCTGCCTTTATAGACGCTCGTATATTAACACCCTCATCGAATCCTGTCTGCCTCTCTTGGGTACGTGCAGCTTCCCGGGATGTGCTCAAGAAGGCCCATGCTTAAGAATGGTGTGTTTTCGTTCGCAAAACGTTCAAGTGCACCTTGCACGGTTGCGTCCTTGTACTGGTTCGATCTCTTTTGCCTCCTCCTGTGTTCCAGATTATGCCTCGCTCACCCTTCTCGCCACAGGATGAATCGGTAATCTAGCCGAAGCGCACGCTTTATCGTTCGTCGGCAAGCAAACTTGAGATGAATGTGAGCAGCCCGAAATCGGACCCCGACCCGTCCAACCTTGGATGAGGCAGGATGCTATTATTCGCTTAGCTTTTAATCTTGCACCCCGCTCTTGCACCGACGGGAGCTGTGGTGCAGTTTTACGTTCGCTATCTTCCAACACTTTCTCGGCAGGACGTATG
>JXWZ01002499.1:0-11462 GCA_000956215.1 Anopheles farauti No. 4 | reverse complement strand
GTTGTGTTTGGCAAAATTATCACACCCCTGTATCGGTGAACATTGATAGATTTTTTTTACTAGATACACCGCATACAGTATGTCGCAAAAAAACCATTTGAAAAATGTTAAATAAGCAGTAAATTATGCACAACAAAAATTTTCCACTCTGTCAAATGTATGAAAGAGATAATAATTGTTTTATTTTGCACATTGCTAGGGTTCCGACTGGCGTTCGAAAATGATGCGGAAGCGGACGAGAAACAATACTTCATGCGCGCCTTTCCCAACGTTAGCAAGATTGCCGAGCGTCGGATTCATTGCACATCCTGCAACGTGCATATTGGTACGGCCCCGGTATCGGAAGCGATCATCCGGATGCATCCAGTGCTGCGGGTGACTCACTGCAGAAGCTGCCACGCTTTCTACAACAGCGGCGAGTTTGATAAGGGTGAGGATGGGAGCGAACTGTACTGTCGATGGTGCGGCCAGGGCGGTGAGGTGTACTGCTGCTCGAAGTGTCCGTACGTGTTCTGCAAGAGCTGCATCGTGCGCAACCTGTCGCGTGCGTGCGTGCAGGACATCGTGCGCAACGAGAACTGGCACTGCTTCAGCTGCGCACCGCGCATCATGTGGCACCTGCGGGCTCAGCACTGGGCGCTAGAGAACTTTATCGAGAAGCAGAAAAAGTAAGTTCCGCGAAGAGTGGCGGATGCGCGGTACGGGCCCGGCAATGTTAAGCATGTTTCGTTTACTTTTAAAGGGCGATAAAAAACCAGCAGCTGTCCTCGAACACGATCAGTGCGCTGATGAAGCAGGACAGTACTTCCTGCTGTCCGGGTAAAGGCGTTCATCGCTGGAAGGGAAACACTGCAGCGGGTGGAGCAACACCACAGGCAGCACAGTCTCCAGCGCCAACAGCATCAGCGACGGGAACGAAAAAAGCGGGCACTAAGCGACCATACAGTGTCGGATCCACGCCGGATACACCGTTGGCGCAGCCGGTGGTGAGCATTCCCCCGCTGAAGCACTCCATACTAGGTGAGCTAGATTTGAGCGGCGAGATGTTGCTCAGCTCAGTCACAAAATCGGGATCGTCCTCGGCGGTATCCGCATCCGTCACATCCTCGAGAAGCTCGTTAACCAACGCGCTAAAGAAGCAAACGAAGGTCGCCCCGAAACCGACGGGCGAAATGAAGCGCCATTCGCCACAGACCGTTCCGCCGGCGAAGAAGAAGCGGTTAGGTAACAACGAGGTAGTCTGCACACCGGACATCATGAGCATGTTTACTGGGGGCGATGAGGGTGCTGCCGGCGCGGGCACATCGCAGACACGTCCAACGATCGTTACCGTCGGTGCCAAGACACCCGGTACGGTCACTGCACCGATGGTATCATTGCCAGGAGGAACTACCGCAGCGCCATCGCCAAAGAACAGTGGTCCAAAACCGAAGGCGATACTGCATCAATCGATGCCACGCAATCTCGCAGTCAGCTTGACCACCAATCGTATCGCGGGAGCGGCCACCACGCTTGATCAGGAACCGATGCTGCAGACGGTGCGCGTGTCCTCATCGACACCGCGCCAGGCGAACGCCAACACACCCGTCTACCACACGATCAGTGGCTACCGGATCGATCTGCATACCGCCTCGCAACAGGGCACCTATCGGCTACCGAACGGGAAGCTGATTCAGGTACGCAAGCAAACGTCCGACGCAGGCCATCATTCCGTACCGGGCGATGCGACGGCCACCGGTGAACCGTCGTCGCAGGTGCAATTCGCCATCTCGGCTGCGGTGCAGCCATCTGGTGTTGTGCCTATCTCCACCAGTTTGGCTTCGAGCAATCGGTCCGCGGCAGCACCATTCAACACGCCTGCAGTACAACAACCAATCACACCGATACTGATCCGAAACGGGGGACAGGATCAGGCACAGTTGCAGTTGCGACGTATGCAGCAACAACAGCAACAACAGCAACAACAGCAACAACAGCAACAACAGCAACAACAGCAACAACAGCAACAACAGCAACAACAGCAACAGCAGCAACAGCAACAACACCAACAACACCAACAGCAGCAACACCAACAGTTTCAGCAGCAGTATCAACGGATGCACATGCAGCAACGGACGCCTGTTCGCATCACACCGGTACCGACAGCGGTGGCGCATCGGGCCCAGCAGCCGCAACCGACGCTCTACCAGCTGCCACCGGGCACGAGCGGTGTGGTCTACCCGCCCAACACCACGCCCGGCAGTGGGCCCGGCAACGCCCCAACGCCTATCGCCGGGGTCGCTCAGCCACCGAACGCCGGTGGCCATGGCCAACAACCGATACTGAATCTGCTCCGCGGGCTGGTCAATGGGCCGCACGCGAACACGGCGCTCGGGAGCGCACGGAAGGATTTCGAGGCGAAACTGCTGGCCGGGGTTGAGATCTGCCATCACATCATCGGCAAGATCTACTCGCTCACGAACTCCAACTCGTTCAAAAACATACGCAACCTGCGCGACCTGAAGGAGTTGTTCATTCACTTGTCGTACCTGTTGACGTACGGAATCGGACGGTTTAAAACGCTGCAGGAGCGTTGCGTGGATGACGTGAAGAAGATGGGTTTCACCAAACCGTCCGATTTCGTGATGATGGGCGAAAAAATCAACAATCGCAACCCGGAGGACGACAACAGCGATGACGATGACGATTGTGAGATTATCGAGCAGAACACCACCGTCATCGAAGTCGACTCGGATGAGGAAGCTGCCGCGGCCGCCTCGCATGCCGAGGAGACAGTGCGCGCGGAGAAAGAGGGAGCGGATAATGCACCGGTGGCACTCGAAGAAGCGGTTCCATCAACCGTACCGCCCAATGCACTTGTGGCACAGTGCGAAGGTTCGATGTCGCTGACCGTCGGTCAAATTACAGTCGCTTGGAAAGTGGCGGGGGGTGTCGATAAGGACCAAACGGTCCCTACTGTTGGGGACGCTGCTACAAATGCGACAGAGGGTGGTGAAAGCAACAGCGAACCGGCGAAGAGTGTATCGGCCGCCACCGATGGCGATGTGGTGGAAGTGATCGAGATGATGGACGAGAACGACTGTGCGACGACGGATCAAGACGAACTACTCGAACTGAATGTCGATGAATTGCTGGCGAAGAATGATGTAAATGTAACTGGTAAGTGATGCCCGAAACTTTCGAACATATTTCGTTTGCTTTTTTTCTCTAATCAAACCAAGATAAGTTTACCATCCATTTTATTCCTTAATATGCGATGTTTGATTCTTTTAGTAACACATTTTTATCTTTTCTCATTTACAATAGCGGATGCTGCTTCACCAGGCAATGCTCTAAATGACTCGGGTAAAGACGTGGTGGAACTGATCGAAATCTCCGACAAGGAAGTGTCCGAGTTACTGGACATACACGCGACCGACAACAACGTCTTGCTGGAGAAAGCGGCGTTGAAGAAGGGCTCAAACCAAAAGGAACCTGCCACGGAAAAGATGGATGTGGACGACGTGCCACAGAAGAAAAAGGTGTCGATGGGGCATTCCATGCCGGAACTTGAATTGGAGGATACTGAAAAAAGCTGTACCGATGCCAGCAAAGCTTCTGATGTAACGAAGCCGACAGAGAAGGAAGAACGCACGGGAGAGAAAGAAGAAGAAGGACATGTGACTACGGCGGTACAGGAGATGCCGCCGCAAGAGAAAGATATCCCAGCTGAAATAGAGGCGAACAATGATGCTTCGATGCTGGACGATATGGAACAGTCATCGAAGGGAAGCAGCAGTGAAATTTTAAATCTAATGGACGCCGCAGACGATAGCTATCACAGTGACAGTTCCGATCTGCAGTACGGCGCCGAATATCTTGTGCAAGACGCAGTGGAAGTGTTGACGAAAGCGATCGCTGCCGAAGCTAGTAACGGCACGGAAAAGTCATCGTCAGATGCGAAACCTGTGGCAGTTGCGCACGATGATAACCTGTATCCTGCGGATCCACAGGGAGATCCAGAGATGGTGGATTTAACCGGGACAGAAACTGCTGCTAATGAGGAATCGGCGAGTATCGTCGGTGATAGGGAATGCTCGGTTGTAAGCGATAGTGGTGATGTTTTGCAAGATTCCAAAGAGGATCCCGAAGTCGCTACGGTTGAAAAACCATTAAACGATTTAACCACGGATGTACCAGCTGACTCGGAAGAGAATGTAGATAGTACAGTAGAAAACGTAATTGAGGAGCCAGAAGAAAACACAAAGGAGAGAATGTTAAATGATTTACTGGGAATGGAGAACGAAGTTGATGAGTCGGAAACTAATGAACCAATGGAACCAGGCACGGATAGCGCTACTGGTGGGCAACAAAAGGAGAAGCAAGAAGGAACGTCAAGCGACTCCATTAACACAGCGGCTAATGAAAGCGTTGAGGAACAGCCAACAAATATTAGTGATAAAAATACGTGTACAGATAAACGTTCTGGTGAACTTCACGAAAAGACTAATGCGACAGAGGATTCTATTGTTACACCGGACAAACAAACGGAAACGAACAACGATCCTGCATTATTGAGTGTTTCCGAAGCAGCCGAATCTTCGTTCGAAGAGAAAATGGAAATCTCAACTGAACTCTCAGAAGATTCTAATGCGATGCAGTTACCCAACCCCGATGAAAAGAACTCAAGGCAAGAAGAGGATGTCCAGAATGTTGCGGAGAAATCAACGGATAGTTTACAAAGCGAGCAAGAAGCTTCTCCTAGCGAGAGTCGGCAGACAACCGTCGCTGAAAAACATAGCGACGAGACGATGCTTACAGACGAAATACCTTCGGCGAGGTTGACAAGCGAACAACCTTCGAGCACCCGGGTTGGTAGCCCCGACAAGCTGGATGATAGCGATAAAGCGATGCAATCTGCAGAGTAGCTTTACCACGGCCATATGTAAAAGAAGGGAGTATTTGAGGAGCATTTAGCCGCCGTTTTCTCCACCAGCCTCACGGAACAAGTGACGTCGGTGTTGGACGCACAAGCTCCGATGGAAGCGCTGGTAGCTGCGGAAAGTTTAAATACTGTGCGCTAAATTCATGTCATCCGTATGTAGTAGTTAATATTAGAATTTGCGCCAAAAGCAAATCAAACATAGCATTGGCGGACACCACGCCTTGTTTGTTTAATTTTTGCGCACTGTTTATTGTAATAAACAACTCCCGCGAATTGCAGCTAACTACAAGGCTTAACATGTTAGGTCGCATCAACCTAACGTGTTCCCCCTAAGCAGAGCTTAGTTGTATCAGTCAATCGTACGAGGCCGGTATGTCTATCGCATATGAATTAATCTTGTCGTTAATGTACTGTAGGTATGCAATAAATACGATTCAAAGCATAACAACATGGCGGCGAGCGTTGGCTAATAAACAGTCTGTCCGGATGAAAGAAAAAGTTCGACAGAACGTGATAATATTCGTGCAGTTGTTCATGTTAGCTTTGAGGTTCTTAAAAAAAAGCATTTATGTAATGTTTTATCAACTTCATCTGATGGACGTTTGCTGCGGTCCCGATTGAAAAACGATGGAACTCGGAGACCTGAGAATGTCAGCACTACTCAGCGCTCAAAATTGAGCGAAACAGGGTTGGAGAAATATAATGTTTGCAGTAACATAAATCATCTCGAAAACGGGATCCAGCATCGCAACTTGAGAACAATAAGCTAACATCTGTGATATGTTCTAACACCACCGGTTACGCATGAAACGTAAACACCGTCGCAACTGAAAAGAGCATTTGGAAGAAAAAAAAAACCGAGGGAAAATTCAAGCCACCACACGGCAACTCCCATCAAAAACGCTACCCTCGATAAACTATTTATTACGTTAACAATTTGGCCACTAGAGCAACAGTTTAGAAAAGAAAAAGCAAAAAAAAATTAACAAAAAATAAAAACAACTCCGCCGTCCGCCGTTCCGCGCGTTTAAACGTTCGTTTCGCCCTTCGCCTTCGGGGTGGCCCCGTTGGCGGCGTCCGGTTTCAGTGCCGGTATGTACTGGCCGAGGTAGGTCAGCACGATCTCCCGGTAGCGGTAGAGCACGATGCTGATGATGGTGAGACCGAACAGGACGCCGGCCAAGATTTCGTAATCATTCTCCAGCCGCTGGTAGTGGTGTTCGATGCCGATCAGGGCGCCGAAGAAGCGCCCGAAGCCGAAGTGCGCCACGACGGGAAGGGCTTGGGCGAGCGCGGACACCTTGCGTGGTAGGAGAGCACGGAAGTGCAGCACCAGCGTCACCCAGGTCAAACCGAGCGTGGTCGGCAGCAGCCAATCCTCCACCACGTCCCACAGCGCGTAGTCAAGGATGGCGAGCAGTATGAAGCGCACCACCAGCGACAGGAACGCACCGACCAGGATCCGGCACGTGCCGAACACTTCGATGATGTGGCGCGAGTAGATCAGCACCGGTATGGCGAGTAGATCCCCGGCCAGCAGCACCGTCCGGACGACGGTTTGGAAGACGCTCGATCGCTGGTTCGCGTCATCGCCGTCGGTGGCGTCCGTCGGCAGGTTAGACATGTGCGATTCGTCGATCGAATCGATCACACTCCACAGCGAACCGAGCCCGATCGCGATCAGGAACGGCAACCAACAGCGCCGGAGGTACTTCCGGCAGGCCGGCACCGAGACGAACTTCTGCGGTGCGGCACGCAACAGCCACCACTCCTCCGCCGGCGACAGGTCCATCTTGAGCGGGCTGAGCAGTATGACGGCGGCCGTGGTGTAGAGCACCACGAACAGCATGTACGGCTGCTCGTAGTCATCGTTGAAGAAGATAATCCAACCGACCGCACCCCACACCAGCTGTTGGCCGAAGTCGGCCACCCCGGACACGGACGGGTCGCGCGTCACAATCACGATGATCGTGTTCAGCAGCGTCAACCCGCTGAGCAGGAAGAAATCCAGCAGCGAACGGATCGACAGATAGTAGTAGAACGTCGAGTCACCCGCATCGTCATCGCCATCGTTGTCCTCGTCCTGTTGCGTAAGTATTGGATGATCAGTACATGAAGTACACGCCCACGATCAGGTCACTAACGCCCCGCAATACTTACACCATCGCAGGTCGCACCGTACAGCAAGCTCTCGGTTTCCTCGTACGCGTCCGCTATGTCGCACTGTATCACCGTCCTGCAGTCCGCCGACTGTGACTTACCCCACGCCTTCTCCACCGGACACCGGAAACCATCTTCGAGCAAAGAGTGAGAGAGAGAGATCAAAAGGTTGTGAGACACTTAAGAGGGAGTGATGTCTCCGGTGTCATCGGACCTACCCAACGGATAGCTGCACTCGTCACCCTCGTCCTTCTCGTTCTGCGCGCTGAAGGTGGCCTTCACCTGCATGATGCCCTCGGCGTACGTGTGGCACTCTTCGTCCTCCTCATCGGTGTCAACGCACACGACCGCGCTCGGCACGATCACCGTCTCCTGGCTGTCCGGCACACCGTCATTGTCATCGTCGTCGTCCTCCGCGTCCGGGATACCATCGTTGTCATCATCGCTGTCCTGATCGTCCGGGATACCATCGTTGTCATCGTCCGGATCTTCATCGTTCGCGATGCCGTCCCCGTCCAGATCGTTCTTGTTGCGCTGCCCCTGATCGTGCACGTCCAGTATGCCATCGTTGTCATCGTCGACGTCCTCCGCGTCCGGGATGCCATCATTGTCATCGTCATCATCCTCCGTGTCCGGGATACCGTCGTTATCATCGTCCGGATCGTCATCGTCCGGGATGCCATCGCCGTCCAGATCGTGCGTCACCGGTCGGCCCTCGAGCACATCCGGGATGCCGTCGTTATCGTCGTCCGGATCTTCCGCGTCCGGTATCCCGTCGTTGTCATCATCATTGTCCTCCGCATCCGGCACACCGTCGTTATCGTCATCGTCATCCTCCGCATCGGGGACGCCATCGCCGTCGAGATCGTTTGCGTTGGAGCGGTCCTGCGCGTCCGGCACACCGTCATTGTCATCGTCCGTGTCCTTATCGTCCGGGATGCCATCGTTGTCATCATCACTGTCCTCCGCATCCGGCACGCCATCGTTGTCATCATCCGGATCCTGATCGTTCGGGATGCCGTCGCCATCCAGATCGTTCAACTTTGCCCTACCCTCCAGCGCATCCGGGATACCATCGTTGTCATCGTCCACGTCCTGCTCATCCGGAATGCCATCATTATCGTCATCCGGATCCTCCGCATCCGGGATGCCATCGTTATCGTCGTCATCGTCCAGCTCGTTCGGGATGCCGTCACCGTCCAAATCATTCGACCGGGGTGTGCTTTCCAACGCATCCGGGATACCATCGTTATCATCATCCACGTCCGCCGCATCGGGGATGCCATCGTTGTCATCATCGTCATCCTCCGCATCCGGTATCCCATCGTTATCATCGTCCGTATCCACATCATCCGCAATACCGTCACCATCCAGATCGTTAGTTCTCGCCTTTCCTTCCAACGCATCCGGGACGCCATCGTTATCATCATCCACGTCCTTATCGTCCGGGATGCCATCGTTGTCATCGTCATCGTCCTCCGCATCCGGCACCCCATCGTTGTCATCGTCCGGATCCTGATCGTTCGGTATACCGTCACCGTCTAGATCGTTCGACTTTGCGCGCCCCTCCAACGTGTCCGGGATGCCATCATTGTCATCATCCACGTCCTGATCATCCGGAATGCCATCATTGTCATCATCATCGTCCTTCTCGTCCGGAATACCATCGTTGTCATCGTCCGGATCTAGCTCGTTCGGGATGCCATCGCCGTCCAGATCATTGCTCGAGTCCGGATCACGCGCATCCGGGATGCCGTCGTTGTCATCGTCCGTATCGAGATTGTCCGGGATACCATCGCCGTCCGAATCACGCTCGTTCGTACCGTGCCCGCTGCCCAGGTCCAGCACCGTCCCCTCATCATCATCGTCCTGGGCGTCCTCCTGCTCACGCAACCACACCAGATGCTCGGCCGACTTGGTCTGCCGGGCGTAACACGTACTATCGAACTGATTATCCTTCTGGCAGGCGTACGTACAGTTCTCCAAGTTCAACAAACCACTCTGAAACGGGGTGGGTGGGTTGGTAAAACATGCAATTAGACCTTCGTCCACCAGGCCCGAAGCCGAATGCAACAGCAACGCCGATAACTCACCTTCCCCGCAGGCCAATCGTGGCAGATACCATCATTCGAACACTTCTCCTGCACGATGAACGCCCCTTTACGATTGCACAGGAAGGTGGCCTGTGGGGCGCAGATTTCCGGCTGCGGTGTCCTGCTGACGGCGAACATCAGCAACACGTACAGCACCATGGAGGCGATGATCGTGACAGCGGTCAGGATGCGCAATCGCTTCCCATACGCGAACGCATTTCCGATGGCCCACTTGTCGACGAGCAGGGCAAACACGAGTGGACCGAGCAGCGCCACCAACGGGATAACGATCGATATCGAGTAGATCTCGTTGTATGCGAAGCCCTTCTGGGTCATGTTCGTCTGGAGGAACGGATAGATACATCCCAAACCTGGAAGCGGAACAAGCCGGATAAGTGAACGCTTCTTCGTTCCGGATCGAAGCTCCCTCCGGAGCTTCCGGAAACTCACCTCCGTAGAACAGGAAAAGGACACATTTTAGCGAGAGGCAGTGTTTGCCCTCGAACAGCGACTTCTCCTCCATCGCACCGGCAGGTTTCCACGGCTCAGTGCCGGCCTGTTGCGTTTAAACCTGTATCTTTCACACTTTATGCTTTACCGCTAACGGAACGAACCTATTTGAACGTTGATCTAGGACGGTAGAATCATGATAATTAAACCGCCCCAATTAAACAGTGTCACCGGTCTACTTTGATGTTGCTTGCTCCCGCTGGCACATTTAACGTTTTTTTTATGTTAACAAGCGTTTTCAAAAACCAATGTCGTTTTCCGATGTTTCCCATACTGTCCGTAGATGTAGCGAGATTTATTTTCGGCGTAATTGATCTTAGTCTCGTTTTTTTTGTTGAGATTATCTACAAGACGTGTCGTAGTGACAAGTTTTCTCTCTACCGCAGCCGGCCATTAATCTGCTGAAATGAGGTCAACGTCTTCGTCCTTTGCAAAATGGAGAATACAGATGCACTGCGACACGCTGGTGCCAAGTACGATCTCTCGGGTCAGTTCACGCTCACCTTGAAGTCAGCTGCGAACTGCTGCGTGTGTCTGCGTTCGTCCCGCTTTTCTTTGGATTCATTTCGCGGGATCGTAAATCTCCATCAGGTCCAGCAATTGCACTGCATTGCGTCCTATGCTTGCAAATGTCTAGCCCTCGGTCTTCGCTTGTCGAAAAATGCAAAACACCTCGGTTTGCTGTGCTGTGTTTGTGTTTGTGTGTGCTCGACAGTTTAGTGGGTGGAATTTTAGTGTCCACCACCATCATGGGGACCGGCCGCTGGCAGTATGGTAGGATGGCAAATAAATTTCATAATCAGCACCCGGTGCCCGATTCCACACCGCCACACCGCCGACGGGGGAGGGCGATCTTAGCGGGGAACTTCGCGCATGCAGGTCGCTTCTAAATTTATCAATTTTCTACAATTTAGCAATCATCAGCCTAAGCGAACCCAAACACAACGGTACACGACACCCGAGAATGACACGAGCGGACGACGCACTGAATGAAAACCAGGGAGATAGTCGGACCGGCCAGGATGGCAATGAAACGCATCGGGTTTTTTTTTGCCGACATAAAAACATTTTCCGCGCATTTTCGTTTGTCTTCTTACAATTCTGCTGCGGCTTTCCTTTGTTTTCTCTGCCAGCGTTCGCCAGCGTCCAGACATTTATTTTTATTTAAAAGGCGACCGTCAAATAGAGCTATAGACATAAATAGCTGGTGAAGAAATTCAAGTTCATACTGCTGTAAAAATTAACTGACGCACTCTTTTTAGAGTTCAGAGTTCATGAATGTATCTCAACTTGGAATAGGACGACTAAACCTAACTTTGACTAAGGTAAACAAGGTTCAATGATGGGCTCGAAACATAATTACTATTGCTTTCTCTCTATAACTTCGGAATTTGTTACATCTTTTCGGTTGAAATTTTCTCTCTTTGTATGTTTCTCGTTCTTTTTATCTCTTCCCGCGATATCTCCCTCAGTTTCACTACTATTTAAATGCCTTTCTGTCACTAATACCTGAGAGGATCAGGACGAATCCGATTCTATTTATTTGAAAGAGATAATCATAACATGAAATCTAGAAGTTTTGTACGAAAAACTCAGAATATTGATGATATTTTTTCAAGCAACTTCTGGACCACAAATACTTGTTTTATAGCGTCTAGTATACAAGTCACCTTTGACAGGGAAACAAAATGTATTTATTTTTATTTATTATACACACGCCCACTCTGTCAGGAGTAAATGAAAAGTATACAATGTACTAGTCAAACGTCATGAGA
>JXWZ01002498.1:0-16912 GCA_000956215.1 Anopheles farauti No. 4 | reverse complement strand
AAAACCTTAACTCGACACACGTACGAGGAAAACACAAAGTTGTGGTGTAGAAAAGTGAAGAAAAAACGAGCCATAAGCTTCCTAATGAGGTGCTTGAGCCATAGTGCAAACCATATATTCAGCCCCAAAAATTGATGCAAAGTTTTTTAATATACTTCCGGTCCACAATAAAGAACGGGTACAACACGTATACACACTCGTTACCGTACTCGGTGGTTCGTGCGATTTCATGGTGGGCCCATTAGTTGATCGATGGGAAAACTTTCGGTTTGTTTGAGAAATTATTAATACCGGCATCATCAACCGATTCTTCCAATTTTACGATGATTTTAGCGTAGCGCAGCTAGTGGGGATTGTTATTTGAGGTGGAACGAGAAAGAGTAACAGTTTCTGGAAATTTTAAAGAAAATATCACACGTTGCTCTCGGAAAATCCATAGAACCAGCCATTGGCTTAGTAACTTCAGCAAAAGTTTTGTTCCTGGAAAACAGAACTCATTTTTGTTGAGTATTTGCTTAAAAATAAAATTCCTATTAAACAATTTAACTATTCAAATCATGCAATATGTTACTACACTGTTTAGGGCAAATATTTGCGAAAAATTAACGATGGTTTGTAATATTTTATAGCTCATCCACACACAAATAACCGCACCCTGCACTCCAATTTTACCACTATCTCGGTAACATTAAGTGTCCTTCACGGTGAACCCAAAGGCGGATTTCACAATCCCGTACCTTGGCAACATGATGGTGATAGCAGTTTGAAGCACGTACTCACATGGAAACACTTGTAGGCATGGATCGAAAGGAACGCGCAAGGATACGGAAATCAAGATTACCATAGGGCATAGGCTAAGTAGTCCTTGCAGTGACGAAAAGGTCGAAAAGAACGTCGATCGATTGAAATGGCCGTTTCAACAGACGAGTAGAAGGAAATTAAGCACGGTGGGTATCAAAACTTCTCCACTAATGATTCCTGCAAACGTCATCGAACAGATAGTAGTGCAAACTCGACATTTGATGGACATCATTTGCCTTTTCCATTAAAATGAACGGTACTACATCAAGATGCGGTATAGGATGGAAACCTGTAATCACGCATTGTGCCAACGTACCATTACAATCCCGCAACTTGATGGTTGGCCCGTCCAGTTTCCAGCGAATGAAAGCATTTTGCAATTAAATGAAGCCGACCGATGGTCGCCGGTTGACGTTAATTCTGGCACTGAAATGCAGACCCCGACCTGAGGGTTGCATACCATTGAGTGCATGTATTGATCAATGGACGGTAGATGATGCATATCGTACGGCGGTTTGATGAACGGAGCGCTCCAAACCGCTGCAACACATAATCGCACGTCATCCGGTAGCATACTTGGGCGGTAAAATCTGTGAACGTGCAGGGGATGGGCAAGCTATGTGTTCGATGCAAGATGCACACGGAATGTGTGTACATGCAAGCAATATAGGTGTTTATTTATTTATGAGGGATTACACACCATCTAATGTAGCAAATATAAACGATGTTCAGCGCATTTAGTAAACGTTTGACACTATAAAAGGAGCTTTAGAATGCATAAAAAAAACTGCTTTTATTCGCATGTGTGAAACCTTAATGCACACGCACGAAACAATACCCAAACGTACGACAAAATAATCCTATCGGATCATCGTCTCTTTGTTGATGCCTCCAAATAAGTGCTTTGCATGCAGACTCTGAAAGTCAACCAAATTTCGTCAAGCTTCGCTCTGTCGCTGAATCTGCATACGATAATACACTTTTCAATCACATCGCACGTCCCATCGTAATCCGTTCCAGGGATCAGGTCAGCTGAAATGTTAAGCTTAATCGGGCATAATTTATTATCGCTATTTGTCAGCAATCGAGTCACTGTAGGCACGGCCCGATCGAGGGTGAAATGAGGCATGATATCAGACAGGCTTGAACGACAGGTCGATTATCGATGGATATGAAATTGTGTTTGTATTGGATGCGGGAAAGGTTCAACGTGCGGCTCTCTTGATGCTACATGTTGCCAATTTAGATCTATGTTTATTAATGCAATGGCGTGTTAGCGATATACAAGATACCTTTGCTCTAGGTAGTGTCAATTGATTACGAGATGGCTTCAACTGGAAATGAAATTTAGAATGTACAGAAAAAGTTGTAAAATATGTAAAGCTTGTTTAGGGACATTATTCAGAGCTTAATCACTCTCCATTTCAGCCGTCACACGCTGAGGGTACTCATGGCATTGTACGAAACAGAATCATGCACAGTGTCACCACAAATCGAACCTTTTGTTTTTGTTCGTGTAAAAATAAATTAATCACCGCACAAGCGAACCTTTTTTTTGTGACAAATTACCCTCGGTGGGTGATTTCAATTATTCGTCCCTTTTGCGCCCCCTTTATTGCGACTTTCTACCACGTCCATCGCCAAGCGTACGACCGCGCGCTTTGCATTGATTGCGTATTCAGGGCACGCCAAATTAGCCGAAGCCCGGGGGCAAGACGTTAAATTGACATCCTTTAAAGTTGTGCGGGCTGCGTTCGTTTAGGCGACATCGCTAAACTAATTGAGCAGAGGCCAAACGGTGGAACGGTTTCCGTGCTTATCGGTAATGTATTTTTGTTTGCGTTTGTTATTCTTCTTCCGTCCACTTATTGCGCTGCTAAACATGCCCGTTGTTTTATACATTTAACGCAATTTTAATGCTTCCGAGCCAGGTCCTAGTTTGATGGGTCCGTGAGACTTGTATGCCAGAAAGCCATTATTTTGACCATTATTTGGGAGAACCTAGTTGAATGACAAGTCTTAGCTAAAGTTGTTTATGAGATTTCAATTTTCGTAGAAAGCAACAACAACAAAACACAGTAGCCAGCCTTTGTGTAAAAGAATTGATGTTTTTTCATTTATGAGGTGGAATTACCGTGCTGGACATTACATTTCACATTTTTACATTTAATTAAGAAAATGGAAAAAACTCACTTCACCAACTAATACGATTATGTCTTCAATCAGGTCGTACCTACTTTTTATTTTCGTAGTATAAATAACCACCCTCTATTTCTACAGCGTCCTAGCAACATTATTTTAATCAGCATATTTTTATTACGGACAAAATTAAGCAGCTCCTTATTTTTCATTCCACTCTACACGCTTCCTTCGTCTCGTAACCAAACGCTCGTGCAGCGGAAGGAAATTTTGTACCAGATGCGATCAAAACATTTTCCAGGACGTGACTTTTAGCCTCCGGTCGTGGCAACTGCTTAGCAGAGCGAGGAAGTCCCGCTGGGTGGATGCTCTTATTCGCTGTCGTACCAATCACTGACAACACTTTTATGGAATCCCCGGTATAGAAGCAGCCGGTCGTTCGGTCTGATGTGTTCGTAAGACAGATAGCATTGTCAGATAGCTTACAGTCGGGTGCGACAAAACAATTCTCCCAATTCGATTGCTCTCGTAACTCGGTCACCAGTGGTTTCTTGAAGATGGTGGGCCATTTTCTCTTTCTCGGCGCTCTGTGGCGCCTCCGCTTTGGCAAACCAATCGAATCACCCACGGATATGCTGGAGAAAAAGGTGCCTGCTTGTGCCAAGTTTGTGGGATTGATTAAAATTTCTCCCAGCGTGAGTGTAAGGACTAAATAAATCACCTAACCGGGAGGGAGGGGACACACGGTTTGGGTGTGGGCGTACTTTTACCGTATTAGAAAATTCCTTTTCAACCGCAGTGTGGGTATTGCGGAGTCACTAGTAAAGCAAGGCAAACAGCTAGTAAGTTGATTTACGCCCCGAAGGAATTAGGAAACCTAAAATGACTCCATGGTGCCCAAACGATGCTGATATGAATTTGAAATTTCAGTTTCAAAAACCTTCCATCATAGTGGTGCTGAAGGCTAATGTGAAGAATTATAAGTTCTAGAGCATCAAAGGGATGTGAAATATGAATGGAGTCTTTAGTCTTTTGAAAGATATGATTATAATAAGCTTAGAAGGAAGATCGACAAGTACCGAAGCGCATTGCTAACGTTGAATTGATCCATTATCAGATTATGTCTTATATCTATCGATTGTATTATAAAGAATCGTCTTCCATTAAACCCATGTATTCAGTTTAAATTACCACTACTGAGCAATATAATTATGGTAATCAGTTTGTGCATGCCATGTATCGAACTTGAATCATGGTATTCAAACAGCACCTTCTAATCAATGCTCCATGCTGTATCATGTTTCTACAATACCGAATGAACAGCTCCACGCGTTTATGCTTGATATAGAAAGTGTGTCAAAACCCATTCAACAATTAATTCAATTGTTTCTAATTCGTGCATATAAATAATGGATCCACCAACGCGATCCACGAAGCAAAACAAAAACCACGTTCCTCGAGATTCAAAGTCCTACCTGGCCTTACCGGGAAAAGCCACTAAATTAATGCACCTTCGCGTGCCAACAAAACACTTCATTCGCCCAGCGTCACTGTGTTCGTCGTTCGCTTATGTTGGCGTGATTATTCACTGCTTCCATTTATGCTTCTTCGTGTTCTTCCTAACGTCGGTACCACGCTTTCGTCATAAATAATCGACCGGTGCTTTCGACGTGCAGCACATTAGAATACATTATTAAGCGGTGCATCCACACCCCGTCCGAAGTCCGGAGCCCTTACCGAACATGACCGTTCCAAGCAATCACTGGGCTTTTCTGGTGGTGCATGTTGAAGTGTTTTCTCAACAATCGACCCGCTCGTCGTGTTTTGCGGAATGGGTTCGATGTTTCCCTTCCGCGCAAGGTGGAGTGGTTTTTTATCTGATAAATAGAAACAACACCTCACGAGCCGGCTTTCCGTAGATGGGTCAGACGAAAGAAGCAGTTCGGCTGTGAGTGGCCGGAGATACGTCGTCATCATCGGTGCAAATGAGAAAACGGTGTGAACGGGGGACGGGCATGATCGTCATTCATTCGCGGTAGGTGTTATTTTTTTTCTCACGATTGCTCGCACATTTCACATTTGTGTTTGCGATGATAAGCATTCGCATAGGCACGGTCGACCGCCGGTAAAGGCATGAAAGCACATTTCAATGATTGATTCGCAAAAAGCTAACGCAAAATCAACAGTGTAAATAAATTAGCATAATATATCTCGATATTGCGTTCCTTCCGAAAGCGGGTACGCTTATGCCGAACGGGAGGACAATTTACTCTGTAGTTGTATTTGTTTTACGAATTTCTTCCGAGAGGAGAAACAAGTTCTACACCCTGGAACCATAAACATCGGAATTGCAAATGATACTGGCGTTGCATGTTTAATCAATGGAAATGGCATTAGGAAATTGTAAATGGTCCCAGCACTGCTTAATGCTTCCAGAGGGAATGTTTATTTTGGATGTTGGTCTTTGGTTGGCCGCCCGTTTGTTGATGTTTTATGCTACACGCAGGTTCACGGAAGACGTTAACTCAGAATAAAAAAAATAGATAAAAAGTGGCTGGGATGAAGCACCATGAGGGAAATAAGTTGTCTCCAAAAAACGTTTGAAATGAAAAATAATAACAAAATTCTCATCCAAACAAACAACGTTACAACGATAGTGACGAAAAATAACAGAATCTGCCCTAGACCCGCAGATTTCTTTTCCTTTTCCTTCCCGGAATCCATTTGAATTGGAAGGAGATATGTTTAATGTGTGCCTCCGAAAGGCGCACCTTATTCGCTCGGACGACGAAACTTGCGTGGCGAAAGAAATGCAACGATAACGAATACAACTTTCAGCTCCGCCCAGGCAACCATTACCGATCGCCGGTTGCGCCGGCCAATAATTATTCCATTAGGAGCACAAATTAAGTTCAGTAATTGAATTCCTCGACGCTAGCGACGTAGCATCCTAATTAAACATGGGCAAATGTCCTCCCGTACTTACCGTTATACCTTATCCAGCACGCTTAAGCTAGGGCCGGTGGGTGGTATCCTCTTTCTGTGCCCCTTAAACGATCATCTTTTTGTGGTTTTCCGTTTCTCTCGAAATTTCCCGGGAGTTATAAATCAGAATCCATTTACCAGGGATGGATGCCTGGAATGGAAGGCGCCTTCCGCCTGGTTTGGTTCTATGCTGAGTGACAAAGACATCCAATCGTGGATGTGGTTTGTTGACGCGGAAAGGAAAGCAACGCTTAATTTGACACGAATCACCGGTTTATGATGATTGGAGCGTACAAAGTATTGGTATGTATGCGCGGCTTAAGTATTATATGTGTGTGTGTGGTAAGGGAAGCGGGGACAACGAGGGAGAAATTTTTATCGCTTTTCTCTTCCGGGTGGGACACACAAACACAACTGGTAGACAGTTTTTTCATTGATTGTAATGTGTGGTGTGGGAATCGCATGCCAGCAGGGATCACAGTAGGCGTGCTGTGGAGTTATTTATTTCTCACATTCCCTCAATGGTTACTGCATGCACGTTGTATGGGATGGTGGAGAGAAAATTGAAGGCTCGTGCTAGATTTCCGAGGTGAAAAAGGTCTGAAGAAGGTCAGATAACGATTTGCGAAAAAATAGCTGTCCTGTTCAATTTATAAGACCAAACAGCTGGCCAGCTCGTGTTGCATTCCGATGTGGAATTTCAGGCACGTGGAACGGTGTAACACATTCCTCCACCAGCACTCACTCTCTCGCAGCCATTGACAAGTCACCACTTTAGCTTTTTGGCACGCAAAAACACACTGTATGTACGTGTGTGAACAATAACCTTTTCATCCTTAAATTTGCCAAATTTCATGAATTCCTCTGTATATCCTCACCACAAGCACGGACCACAAACACGGATGAAAAGCATGTCGATCCTCACAACACTGCTCGAGCTGCTCGCCGTTCAAAACTTGACCTAACTGTGGATACGTCACACACAAATACACACACACACACACTTACACACAGGATCCGATTCAGTTTGGACTTTCAAACCACCGGACAAGGTAATATTTTATCGACCGAAAGTACCGCACGGTCCACTACTCTGACGTCACTGGATAGAACGCCGACAGTGGAAGAGGTCTGTCGGGTCAGCATACCACATTCCGTGCGGTCTGGCGAATTGAGCAAACTTGGGACACTTGTTCTTATTTCAACACTGCACTGCGAAACACTCAACGCTCGACTGCTGACGTCTGAAATGACGGATGGTAGTGAAAAGAAGCTGCCCGTCCGAAGCTGCAGAAGAAGTACGTAGTGCAGAACCTCGGTCTCGGAAGCTGCTGCCGTGCGTTGAATAACCGCCTTACGCACTAGACCTGCTTCGATTGCGTCCGACAGTTCGCACACGAATGTAGTAACGGCGGCCCACCTCGTTCGGTTGTGGCGGCGATGAATAGCAACCTGTGGGGCTCACGACATCGCGCGTGTGCTCGCGCTCAATTTCTCTCGCTCTCTCGCTCTCTCGCATTTTTCGATTTGGCTGCACGTGAAAAATATGGGAATATGAGAGAATATTCAAACTCATAACGAACTAACCTGTGTGATTCACATGGTAGCCAACTATTATGCTGTGTTGGCTTGGGTATGTGATTTTCAAATAAAATAAAAAATTGTAAACAATTGTCGTCTATCGCTACCTTGCACAACAATTTAACCACTGGAAGAGATCAATCGTTTAACGTTATTCTGCTTCACTCTCCCACTCACTCTCTCTCTATTTCTCTCTCTCTTTTTCAAGCTTGGTGCGTACACGTCAAGACATCGTGAGAGTGAACAACTTCTTCTTCGAAACAGTAAGGACTCGTGTGTACGAACGACAAGCATCGCCGACTAGCAAGTCGCAGCTTCCGCACGTATGCGGCCGTATGCTCGTTCACGTGCGTCTGAAAGCAAAAGTTGTCCTAAGCCGTCGGAAATAAAAGAAAAGCAATCTTCGTACACTTTCTCTTACATTCAACTGAACGGAGAGTGGATGAAGAGAGCGTGGCGGGTGGGAAAACGAAAACGTACACACAGTTTTTCACGGCGAACCCAGGACTCTGACCTGACACTGTTACCCGTTGGGTGGATTGGTTGGTGACGGTATCTTGAATGGGGAAAACTGTTCAATAGAGAGAGGGTAAATTTGATTATTGAACCTGTCCTGGGACAGCAAACGGTAGGACGGAACCTTTTGGTCTGAAGCCTCTATCCCGTTGCCTTTCAGTCTTATCCCTTGCGGCCGGTACACCATGATTTGTTATCGTCTTTTATTCGTTCCCCCATCGTAGAGGGGCGCAACACAAAACAATCGTAACACGGCGGCAGGCAAGACGGTTCGATCCATTTCTAACAACCTGTCCGGGTTGAGAAAATGGATTTATCATGCGCTTGTGTGTTATGTTTCTGTTTTCGCTTTTCGTCCTGCCCTTTCCTCAAGCCATTTTTAGCCAATTGCTTCCCATCTGTTCCGATTTCATCAACGAAAGAAAACCACGTGTGGAGTGTTTACCGAATTTTATCACCGATCACTAGCTTGAAGGTGCTTTCGAAACTCAGTTTGCCAACCCACAGCAGAAGACGTAGAAGAGGCAACTTTACCGATGAAAAAGTTCGCAAAAGCTACCCATCGTACACAAATGTGCTCGTTCAATCGTTCACCGGCTCGAACACTCCGATGCGTTTGCGATTGTGAATTGACACGGAATTGAAATGCAAATCCGCTCCGTATAAGGGTAAGATAAGCCGTGGCAGCTGAGAGGACTATAAAACGCAAAAGCGGATAAAGTTTTTACACCCGTTTCTCATCCAGCGCGGTAACTTACCCGAGGCAGCTGTGATGGGTTGGTGCATTCTTCGAACACAGACGACCGTATCGGCCCAGACAGACACATCGACGAGCGTTTTCTTAAGGAAATGTAATTAAATCGAGGTGAATGAATGCGTACCAGTTTCCTCTGAATGTGCCTGTATCTGAAGATGTGGAAGTACGGTCGGAGTAGGTTTGCAGAGTTTATTTTAACTGACTGCATCCGTAGTTGGACGCCCCATTCATTCGGATGAAGGAAGTAGTGTTGGATGGTGGGAATATTTATATTTGAAGTGTAATGCGATCGAAACGGTTTAAAGCGCTCTTAAAGGGACACATGTTTTAAAGTGTATATGCGTTAATTTTATTATACCTTTCCCATGCATAGAGTTGAGGTAGAACTTATGTATGCCGAATGTTTGTATGTTGATGACTAATAAACGAGTCTTTATGTTGGCATTTTTTAATTTTTTTCAATCAAATTACTAGCCAAGATCAACATAGTTTTCTCTGTTTCACAAATACAGGGGGAAGTAATTTTAAAATTACATGAATTCAAATAAAAAACTAGCTATTACTAAACTATTAAATTGCAATGCTTACTAAACGATATAATACATAGCAAATATAGTTTCAAAATAGAATTTCATAGCAATCAAAAGACTCAATCAAATCTTATCGCTTTGGCGTCAATTCCTCTCAACCCTGGCAAACTTTCTGCTCTAGAGCACAAACGGCAGAAAACAATAGTGTCAATGTAAACAAACGACTCATTTATGTAATATATCCTGCAGCGTTTCGTTTAATTTGCGTTTTGGTTGACGCGGAATTAGTTCCCGCATGGGCTGGCAGCATCACGATTAGGCAAACCGAAAGAACGGCCTAGAAAACCTCGGCAATAGCTGTGGCAATAGCTGTGGGATCGTGTGATGCTAGGTAAGCAATTAGTTTCGCATGGCAGCTGCAAATATGTAACTAGACAGGCGGAACTCAAATAGTGGAGGCGTTCGCGAGGGTAAGACGAAAAAAAAAACAGATACGACCTATCCCGGGTCGTGATGTTTGCGTTTTTGGAAATCCCCCGGCGGCTATAACGATGTGGTGGAAATGTGACGAAAGCAACTTAATTGATTAGCTTTTGCTTCACGGTCATTGGCGGGCAGATGAACCGAGAAATGCCAAAACCCATCGCACCATCAAACGCCACAAAGTTCCGCAGCTCGTTTGGTCCGGGTTTGGCTGCCTATTTGCACGAAGGGAAGGAAATTGAGGACCAATGTTGATCGAACGCTTGGCGAAGTGTGGCTTATGATTGTGGCTTATAGCGGCTTAGTGTTGTTTTTTTAATCTTATTTCAAGCGTGCTTGTATGTAGCGGTAATAGAAACTTTCGAATGGGAATTTCCCAGATCCCGCAAACGGAGCTCGTTGAAAGTGCTTCACTAGCGATGGATGAAGCTATAAATCATAAAGACATGTTTAATGGGTCGGATGCTTTCTGAGAATCAAGATGCTGATTCGATCTGGAATGAAGTGTGGCTTAGTGTACGTGTGAATGTTGGTTTTTTTACGTACCTTCGTGCCAAGCGTTATGGGATAATATTAAAAGGTGAACATACACACTTCAAATATAGTTATTGATTGAAAAAAGTCGATACGGTGTTCTTTAAGACGCTTAACTTCGATCCTTGGATTTTAAGCATAATGCAAGCATGGGTTAACATTTCTATCTATATTTACCGATAACGCTAGAGCTGATTAAGTAGCTTTGTAAAATTATTCTCAATAAATCTCCTGTACATTGTTACAGAAAAATTCTTTTAGTTCATTATTCTCAGAATGGTCCTTTTATTAACTTATTTTTGTTTGTCACAACTTACAACTACAGTTCACAGTGATCACATCACATAAATCTTCACTTTTATCACCTTTTGCGCATCCGAAAGCAAAACCAACCCGTTATGGACCACTAACTTCTACACAAATAACCATAAATCTCGCCAATTTATTGACAAACTATGTAAACACTTTTAGCGTGGCTTTGGCGGCTTTTGAAGACATTGGACGGCATCCTACAAGGGGTGAAAATTAGTTACTAGCCTCATTCTTTCAAGTTACCAATATCTTTCTGCTTCTTTGAACCTTTTGTGCTGACTTGAGCACTCGTTGTGCTTTATCTCCAGAAGCTAGGTGCAAATATCACAAAATTGGTGTGGAAAGCATTGTGGATAGCAAACGATCCGGCCAGCCAGCCAGCCAGCTGTAAAGCAACCATCAAAAGCGACCACCGAGACCAGTATAGTACTTACCCGGACCCAGCTAAAATTCTGGGCGGTAAAAAAATGTAGCTGCTATAAAAGGATTACTTTTTCTTCTGCATATCAGTGAGAACGCTGGTACTGTAAAAGTTAGAAAAGTTTTGTTTGTTCCATAAAAAAAACTCGAAAACAAAAAAAATGCGTGAAAAGCAGCGTAACAAAATTCGAAAGAACGTTGGTTTTGTTTGCCATGCCGAGCCGCTAGTGGTAACGATACTGAAAGCGGAAGAAACCAACTCAGCAAAAGAGAGGGAAAGAGAATACAAAAAAGCTTCGTGTCGGTGAGAGAAGAAAAGACGAGTAAAGAATCGTACGTAAAACGGTATATTATTTCTATAGAGTCTTCTCTCGCCATCCAATGCGATGGGAAAGCCTACCGGGGTACTTTACTTTCCGTGTGGCACCATTTTCCGGTCCTACTCTTGGCATCCGGTTGACGTACTCATTCGACCGTGAATATTGGTGGTGGCGATGTGATGTGTTTCGCGTGGAAGACCGGAAGCTTGAATCGTGCATAAAGCAACAGCCCGCAGAGGAAGGATGCAGAGTAAGGGTGACCTGCCAGCAAGCCAGTCAGCCAGCCAGCCAGCCAACCAGCCAGCCATCCTGCCAATAGGACAGCATGCCGGTGTTCCGATGGTTAAAGAACAATGGAGTGGAAAACAGACCAGCGAACTCCTGAAAGACGAAACGAACGAAAGCTCGTCGCAAAGAGAGCGTCAAACGCTACATGTCGAACGCACAGTTGGACACTCACCTCACGACACAAAATTCCACTCAAAACGAAACGCAACCCCCCGGTGGGTGGGGAACATCACTGTCGACGACGGATGAAAACGCCTCATCGATCCATTTTTTCGTTCATGGCTCTGCTCGGGTTTCCTTTTTCGGTTGAGACTTACTTCCATACGCATACGGCTTCTTCATCTTCCCGTGATGGCCGTTACGGGAGGATGTAAGGGTGCCCCATCAAAGGTGCTTTAATTTATTCCCGCACACAATTGAGTTGAGTTGAGCGTGCGCAACGAAACGAAATGGACACTTTTGCAGGCGCGCGCGTGTACGCGTGCTGAGTAGCAACCCAGCAGTCACCGTTAAATGAATTTGTTTTTTTTGTGTGAAAATTTCATTAGTCTCATTATGCTGGATCCACGCACCACGGTAACACTGAAACGGATGTTGACATGTACTTTGAATTAAAGTTTTAATAATGAATGTCATGTACCACTTTGGTCGCGATGGTTTACGCCTGGATTGGTCGTTTTTGTCTGATTTTGTCGCGAATTATTCTACTGGCTGCGGATGTGAGAATTTAAGATTTTGCAAAATACTTCAAACAGGTAGTTTGCAGAAAGATTACATATCACTTTATAACAATTGTTAATTTATGAGTATGACGTGAAAATTAAAGCTACCAATAAATTAGTTTTAAATAATGTTGTTTTAATTTTGATGCTATAATTTTCAAAGCAAACATAAATCTTTGTAGTTTCAGCAGAGTTTATTGATTGATGTGTTAGTTTTGTCGTATTATTTTAAATAACTTATGGAAGTTACGAATGGAAATAAAATCGTTTCTGTAGTTGAAACTAAAGCTACATACTATGTTACAAAACATCGCATTTATAACAAATCGGCATCGTTACCTTTATTCTCGGTAAATTTGTAAGTCGTGCGTAGACGTTGTCATACAATCTACGCTTGTTTACGGTGCAACCTTTGATGGTTGGTTATGTTCTCGTTCATAAGGCGAATGCCGAATTATTCATTGCATTGCATCGCTGTTTGAACGAATTGTCAAGCACTGCTTAACTTGTTTTTGCTTGTTTTGTTGCAGCTTGCTACGTGTTCCGGTCGAACAGCCTACGAAATCATCAAACCTTTCGTTCCAGTGCCTACTATATCTGGTGCTGCAGACACTTCCTGGCGAGAAATGTTTTTTTTCAAGCTTGTTTTCGTTGTGAGCTTCCCTTATATATTTTCGTATCCTTTTTATCAAGGGCACTTGACGCTATTTCGGAGAACGGCTGCTCTTTTGAACGGCAGGCCGTGTCGTCTATGGGCGGTATGGATTTTTCCTGCGTCAGGGACGGAATTCGGTGCCAACGTCGGCGGAGAAAACAAAATTCAAAATCGAATTTTTCCTTCCTGCCAGATTTCTCTGACATATGCACACAGGTACAAAAGCACACGACTAGCTTGCGAAATTTGATAAAAGTATGCTTTTTCGTCCGCACAGCGACGTGGAAGTAACGCGCAAACCCTACCATTCACTTTTTTGTTCTTTTTTCACCGGCCGTACAATTTTTGAAGGCCGACAATTTTGTCGTTTTTCTCTTTTCGTGCTGTTTTTTTCGTTTGGTAGCTCTTTAGATAATTTTTATTTGTTGTTTATTTTACGACCATTCCATTTCGGCTACCGGCCGCCGTCGTCACACGCGAAACGATTATATTATGGTAATGATAATAATAAAATCGTACCTGTTACTTGATTGACTGCGAGCTATCAGGGAACGAACGTTCGGTGAATACCCGTATGTGCGCCATTTTCCTGTAAATGCTACATCGCGCTAGTTAATAAATCATTTCTTGTCAGTTGTGAATTTAGTGTTGCTCTAATTTTATCATACAATTTTCATTACTCGTACTGTGATACAATATCCGACACATTATTCGCTTTATGTAATTTTGTATGGTATGTTTTAATTTCTCATCAGACGATAATTCATCACACCATCGCGAATCACAGCATCACGCATCACTGCTCGATGATTGACTGCCAGCATTTACAAGATTGGGCCTAGATCTGTATGAGAAGGCCCTTTAGCTTCCATTTGAAAAACCTTGCAGATTAAAGCAAGAGCAAAAAAACTCGCCAAAACGGTTCGATGTGGCAACTTTTGCAAAATTTGCCACTATACGCTTTCCACGCCAACAGTGCGATACTTTGCCACGTCATCACATTCGTGTACGATAAACTCCCGGATCACAATAACCAAGCCACTCTAGTCGGGTGCGTTTTGCGTATGTACAGTGTGTCAGTTCTCCGCTTTCCGGTAACTTTGAATGGCGTTAATACTTCTCGTACTACTTCACACCATCCGAGGCGCGATGTCGATATATTCAAATCCCGGCGTTGTTCGTTCGAGCGTTTCGGCGGCTTTCTGAATGCTTATAGGGAGAGCGAGTTCGATACGTAACGTTTTTTTTTTGTTATTCCAAAAGCCAACTTCTGCCAAAGTGGCAGATCAGGTTCACACGGGTGATCGAAGAGCAACGTTTCACTTTGACGTTTTATTTAGGGCACGTTTGATTCTATTAAGGCCTCGAAAATGTGCTACTTTTTTATTACGCATTTTTACGCATGGAAATTTTGAATAATACTTTAATATTGCTTGTTTTAAGAGCGATACAAACAGAGCAATGTTTAATATTTGTTGAAAGCTATCAGAAAAATCGTTTGTAGAACAATCACTTAGCTTTTACCACACGACTATGGTAACCTTTGATGGCAGCACAGGTCTCATAATTTGGTCGTATGGTACACCCTCTGTCATATGTTACATTTATGGGGACAATCTGTTCATAGCGCTGCCGTAGTGTCTATGGTAAGCAAACCGTGGTTCTGCCATCGGCGTGACCTGCTTTATGATATGATAATCGTTTTGATACAATTGCTCGATATCAGGCAACGGAGCATATGTCGCACAATTATGTTAATTGAGGTTACGGTAGGGCGGTGCAATATCGCAAAGTGCCGTACATTGTCAAAACATAAGCGTATGGCACCGAGAACACGTTTAAGCATCCAGCAAAGCGGTTTTTAGCACCGTTTTGGCTCTGTCAAACACAAGATTGTGTCTATTAATTCATATTGTTTATTACACTTTGATGTCACAAGCGAAAGATATTTTGTACGTTTGGTTCTTCCATTCTTTCGGTTTCTATTCAACACCCAAAATAAAGCGACTCTATCACATTGAAAGATTATTTCTCTCTTTCGTGTTCACCTCTCTTTGAAGACTAATCCTTACGGCTTGTTCTGGTCGCTTGCCAGCGTACGATGGTTCAATGTAAAAGACAAACGCTCGTTCTCTCCCGTCAATGTCATGATCGACCAGGCGTCTCCATCGCCTTACCAGCACAATACACGCGTACGTGCCGATTACAATGATATGGCCTATCAATGACAAGTATTATCTGTATCATAATCGAAAGCCGCCTGCATGCGAACTGAATATTTGAGCCAGCTGGACCAGATAATGCGGGAAATGCTATCGCTGGCACTCTATTTTCATGTAAAAATAATCCACGTGTGACACGTGTAGCCACGCTGGGATGTCCATTTTGGTTCGTAAAAGCGTTCTGCTGGTGGCATTCGCGCAGCTGGACGCTTTCGACTCCATAACCAAAGCAACATAATCAGATACGGAAATATAAAATAATTAAAAAAAAAACGTCTGAGGACATTCCTGAACGATTCGCGAGCAGCACTTGTTTCTGGTTATGGTTTGTATTTTTTATATATTTTTTATTTGTGTTTTGTTTGAACTACTTTACTTCATGTTTTATCAATCTATGGGTTGCTTTAATTTTTTTTTCAAATTCTAATCGAATAAGTGATCTCCTTTTTATACTCATAAAAAATTGTTTTCCAAACTGTCCTCGTTAGCGATTAAAATCTGGGTTCCCTTCGGAGTTCGAGATGTTCTTTACCATTCCGAGGGGCCCAAATCTCCACAAATATTTGCAATCGAACCATGCCATGCTTCCGTGAGCTTTTCGCTGTGTTTACCAAACCGGATTTGTGGTTTGTGAGATAAAACAGCAACCTTCACTTTCCCCTCGTCAAACCATCCACGGCTTGGCTTAGGCCTTGCCGTTGGCATGGTTTGAGCTCTGCGAGCTAAATCGTTGCACGCCGGCGACGATTTCCGCATAAAAGCCCACTCAAAAAAGTGACCAAAGTGCAAGTGGTACGCTCTCGAAATGTAGAGGGAAATTCCTCGTTAGGATTGCGTCACAAAATTGTTGCCCTCTCTCCGGCTCAACTTCCGGATGTTTATTCCGACTCGGAAGACGAACCACTGGAGGACGACCCTGAGGACGAGCCTTCGGACGCCGGTTCAGGTGGCGGTGGTGGTAGTGCTTTCGATTTCTTCTTGCGCCCGCTTGAGCTGGATGCCTTTTCGTGGATTATCTCGAAGCTACTGCCGCCGACCTCGGTACCGTTTCGACGTTTTCGCTGATGCCGTGCTTTCGTGTCATCCTCGCTATGCGCACTGTCGAACGACGTTCGGTGTTTCTTCCGACTGGTGCTCGATTTTGCGGCGTCCGACGAACGGGAGCTGGGTTTTCTGAAAACGAAAGGACACACACACCTCGTAAGAAGCTCGCAACAAAAGCATTTTACCACGACGAAGATGTTGATGATGAAGCATGGCAGCATGTATATTAATATATTTACGAATCGACCGAAAAGCTCCTGTCCTTGGAATCGGAGCAGTTTACTCGTCAGGAGAACATGTCTACTTATGGGGAAGTTATAATGGAATAAACCTGCTTCGAAGTGGAAACATTGCTGCGTTCCTCCGAGCTTGATCTTTCCAAACGTGACGCATGCTCATAGATACAATCACACATCATCATCATCATGTTTCGTGGAGAATGATAATCACTTCATTTTTTTCGCTATCGTAGTTGCCTATCCTTAAGTGGCCCATCGTCGTGTAAAAGCTACAACGCAACTCGTGCTTGCGATTGGTATGCTTACGAACGAGTTTGAGGAAACAAGTTGCTACTCTGTGTGCACGTTAATTTGCTTCAAAACG
>JXWZ01002496.1:0-33638 GCA_000956215.1 Anopheles farauti No. 4 | reverse complement strand
ATTAAGCGGAAGAATATTCCGTCCAAACCGACAGCGGTAGAGAGATCCAAATCTGCGGGGTTCGTTTCTTCGCGGGATCCAATAGGCTCGCTGGTCGGGGAAGGTGTGTGTTGAAAGCAAACGAGTAAAGGGTAATATTGTACGCCCCAGTGGCTTCCTTCCCGTCACGTGTGTCTGGCCAGATCCGGAAGCTCCCGTATACGGCACGATATGGGCAACGTGCGTTTCAACGCGGACGTTAGCATTTCTTGATCGGATAAGGCGTAGAGTCGCTTGCAAAGCAGCAATCTCAGGGATCAAACTTTGGCGACGAAAGTGTTTGCGAAAAACTTGACCAACCTTTCGCACTCACAACGAGCAATACAGCTGAACGAGTGGCTACCACTTGCGGCCTAAAGACCTCAAGTGTTACATTGGACAATCGTCCCATTATATCGATTTGCTACGCCGGCTTGGGCGAGTGTGCTCCACAAAAGAGTTTGACAAAGGTAAGAAGCCACGGGCACGATGTGGACAATGCGCTCGGCGACGAACGGCATGGCACAAAGGTGGGAAAGGTTTCTACGAATCGATGCGGTGTTGCAGCCGTGGCTTCGAACTTGCCCCGGGCGAGCAAACCATCGATCAGCAGGTTGGTTTGATCCTACGAGCACCGGATTGTGTGAGAACACGTGCGGAACCGGGTCACGGCAGTGAACCTGAACCGAATTCGTCTTGAGGTTTAGTGGTTGATAGAAGAATACGCAAGAAGACGTTCTGCTAGCGCGGCGTGGGTGCCTCAGGTTCTACTTTCTTCGCAAGTACTTAACACTTGCACCGTGGCAAGCGTCGCAAAGGTGCGAGCTGTTCGAGTTCCCCTCCCTCCCCTTCGTGTCTTCACACCTATACGACACATTACAAAAGGGTTTGCCTTTTCACTGTTCTGGTTACACACACACACGTGCGTTGGACGACGCGGTTCGCTTTCGCACACATTCGCCCGCCGACGTGTTGTGGGCGCTTTTATTTTTAGAGTCTCCCCGAGCGGCCTGAATTGATGGCTTCGATTCGCCGCACGGTGTAGCCCTTCGCAAAGGAGCGAGTGTTTCCCTTTCCCTTCCCCTCTCCCTCCCGCGCTCACCCCACAGCACACGACTAATTTTCGCTTTTTCCTTCCCACCGGCAGAGCTTGCAGCGGAACTGGTGGGCGTGAACGCGACCGGCAGCAGTTTTCGCGAGTGGCATCGCCCAGAACAATACCCAATATTCAACCCGTGTGCGTGCGGGTGAGAGTGGCTGGAAGAGGAAACGTGCGGAACAATGTGGACGGTACTGGTGCTGGCGCTGCTGCTGGTGGCGCTCCCGGGCGGCTCGAAGGCGGTCGCCCAACAGTCGGCCGACCGGACCGGCGCGATCATCTACCCGGACGAGTTGAGCATCCGGTACGAGCAGGCGCGCGAAACGCAGGCGAAAGAGAAACGCGAATCCTCCCGGCGTCTGTACGACGAGGCAAGTGACGAGTGGGACCGTGCCGACGATCAGTATGGCTATGATTCGGACGAATTTCATGGGGTGAGTAGGAGCAGGGGAGCGCGGGATGTTACGGCTACAGGTAGCTGCGTATAACGCACCGTCACCGGCGCCGGCGCCACTCTAGTGGATTCCAAGCTCGTGGCTTTCCATGTCATGCGCGCCCCCCGTCTTGGAATGCCGACGCGTGCGCTGAATATCTGTGAGTCATCGATTGGCGGCACGGGCGTATTATTTAATTGAATTGCAGACTACTAATACGCCTCAAATCGGGACATGGAACGATACGCGTGGGTTTTCAAAAACCAATCCTCACGCCCCGGGACGAGTACGAGCAACTCGACTGGATCTAAAGCGCACGGAAGTCATTATGACCTTTTAAGACCGTTTGTTAGAGCATTAGTTTTACCATTTCAATATTTTTTTTTCTTCTACCCCCAGGTCCTGAGTTTTTCTAACGTCCATTTTTTCGGGCATCGCCGGGAACGTACGCAAAATTAAACGATTTGTATGATTTGAAAGCTTTCAAATGTCCATTCGATTGACGTGAAAATCGGATCGCGGATCGAATTTCGTACTGAGTTTCTTCCTCACGTACGTAAGACCGGCCCTTTTGAAATAAGTCTACACAACAAAAGTTAGAGATTTGTAATGATTGGGAACTTGTACTGAGTCTGGTGCAGATTCGTGATATTTACGAGTTGCCACGAGTTTATACCCAATATTCGCTCTTCTCTGGATAGTTAATTTCTTCAATATCTTCTGGTTGTATTTCTTTCTCGACCGACTTGCTATAATCAACACAAGCTTAAGCGCTCTTCCGGTAGATTTGCAATAAATGAGTTGTTTTGGATACGGTAATCCTGTAAATCTAATAAACACATAATCAAATGTATACACCATGGACGCACACAAAGCTCCCGGCACGTCTCCGCCCAGACAGACGCATTTATTCACGTGAGTCATGCGTGTGGCGTTTAGTTCGGTGTTGGATCCGGCCCAAAGAAAAAGGCAACATAAACCGGATAAACATAATTTCCACACCCTCCTCCGCCGCCGTGCGGTAGCTCACGCGTGTGACGAATCCATGCGCTTTGTGCGCCGCGTACCGAATGCGCTGACGAAGGTACAATTTGCAAAGTAGATCAAGTAGAAAATATCCTGCGTATCACTTGCGTTTGCAAAAAGCCTATCATTGCCTATTGTGGCTGCTCTATATCCAAGTTTTGCTAGAATGTTTACATATCGAGTATCAATCGAATTGAAGATTGCCGACAAGATAACGTCTATAAGGGCACTAGTCGTGCGTATTGTTCAATGCTCAGCTCATGTGTCTGTTACAGGTGAGGGCATGGAACTCGGCCCAACTAAACGGTGGAGTTATGAATATGTTCAACTTGTTCGTTTGATGGAATCTGCTTCTCAGGCGCTCGGTAGTTCCTCTCGCCACCACAGATAAGGGCATCAAAACAACCGTGCTCGGTAACGGTTGGCCCTACTGTCTGTTTACTGTTCCATGTTTTGTTTATCTTTCCCGCACACCGACACGGTAACGGATACAGCAGCGCGGTTCAGCACACGTACTTGGCATGGCTGGCAAGATAAGGGCAGCGCCAGCAGAACAACAACGGAAACCCCACACCTTGCGCCGGGTCAAGTGCGAGATGCATCGCATTGAAGCGACATTAGTCACACCGTACCTAGACTGCATGCGGCTATTGAGGAGCATTGGGAAATATCTAACGCATGCCATTCAACTCTAGAGCTGCCGTCCAATTGTCCATGCGTAATACCACGCAAAGGGAAGCTGATAACGTGTGCCAAGGAGCTCAATGCATTTTTTATTACTTTCGTCATGTCCCCCCGACATTGTATTCTACTGCGGAAGCACATGCATTGATGCAGGTGAAGCTGACTCAGGACCTGGGTTGAGCTGTATAGTCTACGGCTGTAATAAGAACTATTAGTGATAACCGAACGATAAAACTGTAAGCGTTCATAATCTGCTCCGGTTGCTCAATGATAAAATCCTAAGTTGGCCAAGGTAGCTGAGGATGGCGTTTCGATAACCTATTTGTACACTCAATCGGGCACGAGCTCTTCTTCCATGCTAAGCCGTTGAGTGTAGATAAAATCGTTTGGTATTTGTACCCGATTACGCTCGCACTACATATTTTCTCCAATTAATAAGCACTTTTAACTGTTCGATACACAAAGATGTCTATTAACACTGACGGTGGTGTTGAGTTTTAGTAGATAGTTATTGGGTCGAAGAGATATAAAACGATGTCACCTCTATAGGTTCGTGTGGCACTTGACGTCAGCAAAAGATTATGATTGAGACCATGACTTCTTTCAATCGACTTTTTGTATATACGATCGGAAGAATATAAAAGGATGATTAGAAATCTGCTTTAGATCCGATCATTTTTATGTACATTTTTATGTGTATGTATGTAATCATACTGAAAATGATTACTAACTAAAGCCTTACGTTTCTACATGTGCATCGAGAGCACACAAAAAAACACTTTCGAGGTACGACTTTAAAGATTTTATTTCATCTCGATAATGGAAGGAAAATGTATACTCACAGCATTTTGTAAAATAATTATAACCAAACAAAAAAAAAAAAAATAAAACATATCCCTTTCTTCTATTTAAAAGGTCCTATTCTGTATTATTATTCTATCCTACGTGTGTTCTTCTGTTATCTGCAGCTCTCGGTCGACTACGCACGCCAGCTTTCCAAGTTAAACTCCACCGCCGAAATGCTCAACCTACTCGATCCGGACTCCGTCGATCAGCGCGTCTTCATGGACGGTGGAGGTACGTACAATAGGGATAAGGAGGGAGTCCTGTATACGAACACTCTCAAATTAATACAAAAAAAAAATAATAAAAACAATCGAACCGACGCAATCTAGTTGCGATTGCAAAGATTGCGTCGGTTCGATGTAGATGTAGTGTTGTAGTGTTTTATATGTGCTGTATAACGATGTATGGCTGTATAACGATGACTAAAGTACTCAATTTCGATGGGACTAAGTACTAAATATTTATTTAATTTGCCTAATATATTCGCTTTCGAATGAATGAATGCGCGAATGCGAATGTGTCGATTGCAATAATAAAAAAAAATACATATGGTAGCACCCACGAATAGAGCGTCCGTCAACGGTGGAATAGTCGTAAATGTAAGATATTAAAGCTTCTTGATTATAATGCGATAATGCTAAATCACAACCGTAGTAAACGATACCATTGCAAAGGTCGCTGGTGTAATATTAACGATGGCAGGTGCCTGCTGCGCGCAACGATTTAAAATCGCAGATGCTTCCGTGCTGGGAATGGTTTGCTTCCTGCGGCGGGTGTTCTGGTGGCCGCCGGTTCGACCGGCTTCGTTTGCTCCGCAGGCGGACCGTTGCCAGGGCGGATGATACCGGTGCCATCGCTCCTCGCAAGCACATTCGATGTCGTTGTTCGTCGACGCTGTGCCCGCACCGGCACAGGTTCGGTGGCGCCGGCCGGCATCGTCACGTTTCGACGACGCTTGATCGGTGTACCGGGTGGCACGGGGAGCCGTTCCGCGGGCGATGCCACACCCGCCTGTCCGTTGGGAACCGTGCGCGACGGTTGCTCGTCCGTCTCGAACAGCAGCCGTCGGCGGACGGAGCTTCGTTCGCAGCGGGGCTGCGGAAAATCGAACACGATGCGCGTGTAGCGTGGAACGCGTGTCCGGTTTTGCACACGGTAGGACAGGGACAGCCGTACGACGGATGTTCCAACGCGCGACGGCGACCTAGTTCCGTCCTCCCCGTCGAATGGGTTGCTCCCGCGGCGGTCCACCCTCGTGCCGGTGGCTTGCAGTGACTGCGGTTCGCCGTAATCCGCGTCTTCGTCATTCGTTTGCTTGTTCGCGTCGTGCGTATCGCTGGCGGAAGACGAAGCGTCAGACTCGTCGTCGCTATCGCGAACCTGTTTGCCATAGTGCAGCGCCTGGTAGCTGGGCGGTGTGAGCGGTTGGTTGCCGTGCCCTGGTGCGGTGTTTGGAGGCGTACGGAACCCATCGTACGCTGATTCTTCCGCTGCCGGTGGTGTTGCCTCCAACATGCTGATGCCGGACGTTGATGGAATCGAGGGTTGTTCCGAGTTCGCTTGCGAACTATCCACATGTGGTGCATGTTCAGCGGACCGTTCCGTTCCCTCAGCGGCTGTTGTGTTGCTGCGTGAAGCGAAAGCGACATTGGATTATTGAATCACTTATTAATCACTAGCATTATGCCAATGTTTATCCAGCTAGAACCCAGAAGACTACTCGTGGAATTGGAAAAACATACGCAACATCAAAATGGAAACATTTTCCACCCTAGATTGATGAAGTACACGCCTTCATATTTGCCCGATTGTTGGGTGCTAGTCGGATAAACCCTCTGCTAAACTCGCCATTTTAATACGAAACTTCACAAATGAAAAAAAAAAAAAAACATCCAACCAAATGTGCGCGATTTACGTGCGAGTATAAAAACGAAGTGAATGTACACAAATGCACAGAAATTGCTGTTTCGAGTTGCTAGTAGCCATAGGCATTGGTTAGTACCTGCGATGGTCCGCTCGGGTCGTGCCGCTTTCGGCGGACGGATTCCGCGGCCGTACGTTGAACACGAAATCTCGCAGCGTTCCGGAACGTTGTTGGTGCAGGAAGCGTCCGATGGACATGCGGCCTCTCATGATCCTGCCATTCCACTCCAGCTGCGCGTCCGGTGTCAGCCTTTCACGCAGCGGGATCGAATCCACCAATACGGGTATGATGACGCTCAAGAAGTCGCACAGCACTCTCTCACGCTCGTCTCCGGTGGTGTTCTGTGTTGGAGGGAGTACGTTAGGGAACGGCAGGATTAGTGCGACAATAAACGAGGTTAAACGGAACACAGGTTAAGCGGAAGCAAGCAATCACGGTGGACTTATATCCCGATGAAAGAATCGTTTTTGCACGGCTCACGGAGTCTCCAACACTACCCTCTCTATCCGGTGTGCAGGATCACTAAATGCTAACCCAGGAGCAACTAATCTTACGCTTTTTTTTGTACTGTACTTTACTGCGCAGAATACAGTGGACGTGACATCGGTGTCGATCCGGTACCGGCGGCCTGTGAACCGGAGTCGCAGCTGGTGAGCCTGCGTCCCGATAACTTGACCGGCAGCCGCTTCTACTACTACCCAACGTGCACGCGTGTGAAGCGCTGCAGCGGATGCTGCAACACCAACCAGCTCGTCTGTGAACCGGTTGCCAACCGAACCATCCTGTACAAGGTAGGATTGCGGCGGACGCGGCCAGGACCAACACGCGCTAAATCGTATCGTTTTGGTTTCCATCGCTTCTAGGTCGCCATCTTGGAATACCGGAGTGGGAAGAAGGACCGGTTCCACCATCGGGAGGTGGTCCCAGTGGAGGAGCACATGCGGTGCAAGTGCCAGTGCCGCGTGAAGGAGTCCGACTGTACCGAGCGCCAGCTGTACAACCCGAACAACTGCCGCTGCGAGTGCACCAACGTCGAGGATCGGAACCGGTGCCTGCAGGAGCGCCAGCTGAAACAGTGGAACCCGAGCACGTGCAGCTGCGACTGCCTGCCGCGGAACGAGGAGTGCACCAGCGGCTCGCACTACGATCGCAGCGCCTGCAAGTGCCTACCGGTAAGCATGGATCGGGTTGAGCCAGCCGAGGCGCTTGGTACGGCGCCCTCGCCGTCGTCCACCGACGTCACCGACAGCACCGCCGACACCGGGATGTTGCAAACCGAACCGGCGTTGTAAACAAACTCCCAAACCCCCCCCCCCCCCCCACACACCACCCACACACCTACACACAAACACACAAACACAAACGCCTACGACAAAACGCACCAACGCAGGGAGGATGTTGTTCAAGGGTTGCGTCCGGGCGCAACGGACATTCCCACAGCCATTCGTGACCCTTTACGCCCTTATTGCCTTTGTCCGGTCTGGTGTGTCTGCAATCAAAGAATTAATTGTTTTCTTTTATTTTCCATGTTTTTTTTTTCTTTTTTCCCTTTCTCACACTTTTTCCCTCTTTTTGGTACCACTTTTGGCGCACGGTACGCTTTTTTCATCTCTCTCTCTCTCTCTCTCTCTCTCTCTCTCTCTCTCTCTCTCTCTCTCTCTCTCTCTCTCTCTCTCTCTCTCTCTCACTACTGCTTCCCTCCCTGCTCCATGGATCTTTACGTTCTGTTTTTCCCTCCGCCGGTTTGCATCGCTCTATTCCGCTGGGTGTCCTCTAACACCGTCTCTAACCAACTGCCCAACTTATTTCACACTTTCGGCGAACTCCCCCCGCCCCCTCTCCTCCTCTCTACCCTCCTACATGCTCACCCCGCTACAACCGGCGATTTTTCGCGGTTCCATTATCCATTATCCGGTGGCACGGAATGGCGGGGAATGGCCCGCGGTGGGGGAATTTTTTGGATCGCTTCTGCAGAACGAATTCTACGCCCATGCGGGATTGGATGCCTACTGGAGCCAGCACCAGCAGCAGCACCAGCAGCAGCAACAACAACAGCAGCGGCCGATCCCCCTGTCGCTCTCCTCCCCCTCCGGATAGAGATCGAGTTTGTGTGTGCATGTGGTTGTGTGTTTGTGGTTCGTTCGTGCCTAGCCGCAGCAGTACCTACTCCAACTCGTACGGTAGACGGTTGTGCGTGACAACTGAAGCCGGAGATACCTCTTAGAAAATTATCCATTCCCTTTCGCAACTGTCCGGTATCAGGGGAAGCGGAAAGCGGTCGCCCTTTCGCCCCGTGCGCCATCCTTAAAGAACCCTGGCTTCATCCCGAATCAGCCGTTTGCCTCACCAAAGCAAGATTGATAGCACTCTCCACCAGTAGGAATAGGATTCAACTCTCCTCGGCATGCGTGAGCGCGTCATCGCTGCCCTCTAGGAAGATAATTGTACTTACAACTCTCTAGATAAGCTTAGCCTAAAGAACAAGCAGATGAAAATAGAAGATAAATATCACTCGCTGCTTAATATTTGACGGGTACCTTCGGGGAAGGGGAGAGGGGAAAAGAATCAATTTGAAGGAACGGGAGCGGGTATCCAGTTCGTGTTAAAGATTTCCGCCGGCCGGCCACAAGTTTCAAGGTGAGGAATGCCACACAGCAGCGTCAACCCAAACCGATGCATATATTCCGCCGCTCCATCCATTCATTAATCAAACGGCATAAAGGGTTCTCTCCCGTTCTCGCAGCATCGTGAGAAGGGTTACGGTGTCGGGATCGCTATCCGCTTCCATCTATTTTGTGCGTACGTGGTGCGTTTGTGTATGTGTGTCGGTTGTGTATTTATCGGAGACAAATAGTGAGAAGCCACCGGGCAAGAAGCATACTAATTACGCGAACCTACCTCCACCTCCTCGTTATTTCACGTCACTCATCGCTACATTCACTGCTTCAGGTCGCACACACGTACAGAACGAAACAGCGATCGAATCTCCAGTTTCAACCACTGAAAACGAGTGTGAGTGTGGGTTTACTTTCTCATGTAAATAACCGTCTAAAACATTACAACCATCCTTTCACCGCAATCGGGGACGGTGCAACCGGCACTTGTCTATCATAATTAAGCACCGGAGTACCGCTTCCGAATGTCCCGTAGTTTTACGCTGGCAAAGTAAAACTTTATAACGTATGGTTTTAAAATACTATGCTCAGCTATTGCGACATGCTGTTTAACATTTGACGTATGATGCAATATTGTGTTTTGCCATTGTTTGTACAATGTTGTAAGATATCTATAGCAAACAGTTAATATTCGCATCTAGTGTGTATAAAACCGAACTTGTTTTCATGCTACTGTAACGAACCTTACATTGAGTTAAAGTTTCACTACTAACAACGATTGGAAGGGATTCCATATTTGTTCTGCCTCTTTCGGAAGTTTCCGGATCATTTGTACTATTCGAAATTCGGTTCATATCAGGAAGTATCAATATTGCTCGCTGTGCTACACGCCCTATGTTCTGTTTCCATTTCACCTTTCGTTACGCTTCGCAATCCCTAACCTAGTCACCTAGTACACGAATGTACAGTACTATTTAATTGATTGATACTGCCCGCTTCCTGACCATGCTCTTTCCACTATTTGCTCATACGCGTTCGCTTCGTTACCTTTTTTCTCTCTTTCCATTTTTATCTGTAAACAGAAACCCTGGTCAGGACGCTCGTGGAACCAGTCACTAGAAGATCGCCGGCGGCTGATAATAAAGCCGATCCCTGTGGTAACTGACCCCTAAAACGATAGAGACGATTGCTAAACCGCAAACAGGAGCCCCGGCAGCCGTGGACATTGTGGTTTACCAACATCGCGTCGCAGTACGCACAACAATACGGCATGGTGAAGCCAGAATCAACAGTTCGTCACATTTTCTAGCGCGTATGGGCCAGTACGCATTCTACTTGGCTCACCATAGCACCACAAAAACGAAACGAATTTTTACCGATGCTTCAAGCAACAAAATACGATACGTTAACAGCGTACAACTACGAAACGAAAACGTTGCAGCCCGCACATATTTGAATGCATTTGATTTTTCTTCTTCTTCTTTTTGCGTCACGGCGCGTGCCGGCGTAGAAGCGTATGTTTTTACTTTGTTCTAAAATAAAGGCAAGTTATTTACTTGAGTGTTTGCACTCATAAACCTCACGATGTATATTCTTTTTGTTTTTCTTTAGCAACCCATACCATTACGGGTGGATATATCGTTTCTGTGCGATATAAAAACAACAAACTGTTAAATAAATCTCACCGACGACATGGCGCTGATCACCAGAAACTTGAAGCGTCGCACTATCACACACTTGGTTCGGGTTAGCCTATCACACACTATTGATATATTGTGTTTAGAATAAGGTTGCAGACGAACTCCTTACTGCACTTCACTGCAAACCAACTTTACTCGATGGATTACGCTTTTATCATAGCACAACAGTTTGACGTATTGATACGTTTACATTTCTACTTTTGATAACTGTCAAAAAACCTGTCTTAACCCTGACATACACAATCAAAACAAAAAATATTCCTGAAACACCGCTATCGGCGGTGTTGTTGATAAAAAAAAAACGTTTTATTTTAAAAGTAAACGAATTTCAAATCATTATTTACTTACCTGAAATAAAGCTTTGAAGAAAGAACACGAAAATACGTTTAAAGTCCTCTCAGATGTTTTTATACGCAGTAAAAAAAAAACAAATATTTATCAAAAAAAAAAAAACTACATACAAAATTCGGCTAACATCGCCTTGATTGACCGGAAATTTGTTTGTGTTAAATAGGGTTAACAGTTCAACGTCGACTGTCGCACAGCTCGATTAACCGGAAGATGTAATTCGGACGTTATTTTTGGTCTTTTTGAGCGATTTGGATGAAATTCGCACTGTTAGCTAAAATTGTACGCCACGTACTTTTACAATAATTTATATCAATTCTTCAACATTATACACAGGTTATAAAATTTTATTGTAGATAAATGAAATGTATTGTTCATTTAATGGAATTTAAGTAGCTTACATTTACTGGTATTTAATCATACATAATATCTCTGATAGTCCTTATTCCATAAGGACCGAATAGAATGTCTCATTTTAGATTGGTGGTTCGCATTACGATTTCTCTTTCTAGTTTTATTTTTTCTTAGCAAGACTTGCTCTTCAAGACTTCAAAACCAATTGAAAAAAACACAAACAAACCAACTTAACAGCTAATTTTATTTTTTTGTTGCTGCAATTCCGAGTTGTATCTGTGCATCACAACATGAACTATATTATATAATATTCTTTCAACTCTTACGGTATTATGACAAAGTCGAAGAGAGGTGTTTGTGTATTGAAAATAATAAACCAAATGAGTATATTAGGAATGTCGACAACATGACGCCAAGCGCTATTCATGTCACCACAAATTTCGTAACTGAGTGATCCGGTGTTTATTGAAACAGATATTGCAATCTAAACAACTGGATATGTTTTAACGCATGCTCTCTTAGTAGAGCACCATACATTTGAACTCGGTACCTCCTATCTTCTTCTTCGTCCTCTTTATGTACATTTGAAATGCATATTTCTCCTAAAAGCGGTTGGGCCAAACGTGCTGTTCGATCCAATCGAGATAATGGGTAATACGCGTATAAATTCCTGGCACGTCTTGACCACAGGTGATACCGTACGATACGACACCGGCAAGGTAAAACTTTTCGTTGATAGTTACTACGAGCGGACCTCCTGAATCGCCCGGGCAGGCGTCCGTCGTCCCGTTCATATATTTTTCACCAAGCGCACAGATTTGGATTTCGCTGATAGTATTGCTGAAGAAAAGATCTCGAAAACGTTTCCGACAGTCGTTGAGCGGTATCTCATTCACTGTTGCTTTATATAGGATGTCGGTTTGATTATCTGCAAAGGTGGGAAAAGAAAGTAGGATGGCAGGTCTTAGTTTGAAGGATATATGTAAGCTATGTAATGTCGACTGTGTGAGGACCAAAATTGTACATTTGATCTCTTGATTTCTTGTACATTTTATATAAAAACGCGTGCTCAATACTTAGTGCCAGGCACAGCAGAACGAAATGCGTCACGCTACAGTTTTCAAATGATCGTTTTCATATCAAACGAAATAGAAAGTGCAATGTAATGCGAATTATTATTGCTGAGATTCCATGCATAGCTGCCAAGCATTCAAGATAGTCTGGACGCACCCCAGTTCGACGCGAATGAATACTTACTGTCACTATCGATGCCCCAACCCATGATGGTGAGGTTAACGGAGGGCCCAATGTCGACCAGCTCGGTGTTGAGGCAGATCGGGCGTACGAACCGGCTGGTGGTGATGTCTTCGGTCACCTCGATCAGTGCAATATCGTTGCGGCGTCCCTTGTACTCCTCGTGGACGTACACCTGCCGCACACGGTAAACGGAGGCGTCTTTATCGTTCGTGTCCACCATGCCCAACCGCACGACCGATATGTTTTGTCGTGTGCAGTGCGCCGCGGTCAGCAGAAATCGGTTGGAGACGAGCGTCGCCCCGCATTTCAGCCCCTCGTTGTCCTCGCCGTCGAACGAGATGAGCGCCATGAAGGGAAACTCGCCCAGCTCGACCAGAAACCGACGGCCGGTCAAATGGTCGGTCAAATTCGAATGGCCGTGCCGGTCGAAGTTTTCGCACTCCTGCTTGGCGATGCGCGAACCGTAGCGGTTGACGGAGGTTTCGCTGCTGGGGCAGCAGACCACCGCATGGTTGCCGCTGAATTCACACCGCTCGCCCTTGCTGCGAATGCCAATCGGACAGTCGGCCGCCTTCCTGCAGATGCCCGTCCGTGGCATCGATCCTGTCAGGCTGCACGGGTCATTCTCTGGAAGATAACGAGAAGGCTGTGTGAGAACAGTGCGCTAGTGTCGGAAGCCTGCTGTACGATGCGAGCCAGCTCCGAATACAGTGTGTCAAGGTTAGTTGCTGCGAACGTAGTATCGAACAAGGAAGCGAACGCGAATGCGTCATCCATTGCGTTTCAAAATCTACAACCTGACAGAAGGCGATAGGCACCGGCAGGTCCAACCAAACGTGCTAATACAACGTCATTTCCAACCCTCCAAATCACGACGCGGCAACGGCTTTAATGCACGTGTTTAATTCGCAACCGCACCGTTTTCACACCAACATACTGAACTAACCGTAGCGTGCATCGGAATCTGTGGGAAAGGAAAAATCCGATGAATAATCTTGGCCCGTCACGGCACCCGGCGGCACCAGCGCGCACAGAATAATGGCGGCAACGGCGGCAACGGCACCGGCAGGAAGCAGTTCAGCGCCGGAACGAACGATGGACTGAGCGTTCTCCATGTCCAAGCCATCCGGTCGTGTGCGAGCTCGTGTTCGCCTGACACGCACATACGTACGGATCGCGCGCCGTCTCCACTGCTACTCACTGTAGAAGCCTGCGTGCCTGTGCCCATAAGCCGATCGCTTCCTTCGACGATTGACACACACGAACGCACGCGCCCCGGTACGAGAACCGGCTCGTTAACACATTCTCTACGATTGCACTTAGCACCCGTGTGCTTGCTAATATACCGGTTTATTTTGTTTCTGTGTTCGTTTCCGTGGAACGTTTATTAACTTTTTTTTTTCTTCTTCGTTTTACTCTCCTCTTGTGGCTGTGTGGTCCCGCTGTCCACGGGCTGCGAGTTCTTGATCTTGATCTGCCGTGCTCCGGCTCGGGCTATCTCGATAAGCGATCGTTATCAGGCACGTGTGACATCACCAACACCAAACCAGTGAACCGATCGAAAATCCCCGCCTCCTCCACACACAAAGCACACACATACTCGTTTGCTCCATCGCTTTTGTCCTCCTCACCCAAATCGATGGAGATTCCCACTGTGGGGCAGGTTGGTTTGGGTTTCTGAAGCATTTCTCGTGTTTAGCTTCATTTTTTCTCTCTCTCGCTTTTGTTCAGCCTCAAAACCGGATTCCCAGACTGTGGCCCACGAAGGAGAACTGCTGGGTTTCGAGGTGTGCAAGATGCGTGGTGTCGTTGCATCTGCTCCTTCACGTGCGGCAAACTTCTGCTACCGTCGGACGTGCAGTGCGTCACACGCAAGTCCGGACGTATTTTGGGTGCGATGTCTAGAGGAGTCTAGAAGTTCCGGAATCTTCGATTTTCTTCGATACGAAGGGTTTCGTTAGCTTCCTACGTTAAGCCCATAGCGATGTAACTAACTTCAAACTGTTTTGGCACTTAAAAAATTGACCCTTTATAAATACTCTCTTCATAATAAATTGACATTTATATAGACTCTTTCTATTTTCTTATCTCGCGCATACTTGTCCCATCGGCAAACATAAATTGTGGACCAAATGTTTTCGTGTGGCTGTCAAAACTCTGGCATTTGCCACTCTCTTTGCTATTGTACCGCTTGGATGTGGCCAATTTTACGTTTAGCACACTGTAGGTCGTGTACGCACACAGGCACACTCTCCACAGAGGTATGGCCAGGACACTACCACCACGCGTCTTCGCTGTTTCCTGTTCGTGTTGACGAGACAGGTTTTTGCGTGGAGTCAACAGAGCCCCGCAGGAACCTTGGAGTTCCGTCACCGAAACCGGTTAAGTTCTCGTAGGCACCCAGAAAGATCGCTGATCGGTGACGCTACGCTGGAGGTTGACCGGCGAGGAAGCGGTTCATTGATTGGCGATCGTCACACTTACCGTAGCGTCCTCTTTCCGGCGGGTAGACGGTTTCAGCGGCCGAGACGAAGTCGTTTGTAGCGTTGGCGAGCAGCAAGATCCACACCGCCGGCATCCATTTCATTGCCTGGTGACGACCCATCGTGTAGCACGCTGCTGATCACCGACTAGACGCTCGAGTCCGCACAGCTCGTCGAGATGCGCTCCGGTCGTACTCGGTGCTTGTGTCGGTTGTTATCGCCCGACTCGACACCGCTCACTTGACATTTGCTCTGCCGGTTCTACAGATACGCGTTCCCCCGTCTAATGCGGTCAAATTCGTGGTGCGAGCGCACACCACGGCAGCAACACCTACCGGCACCAAACACCGCACGAAACTAAGCTGCGTCGGAGGCTGTGTTGGTGATTAAAGGCGTCGTCAACGCTGGGATACTACACGGCGTCAGCGTCACCGATTTGCTACCGGGGAATGCAGGAAACATGCGTGAAAGACACATACACAGATATTACCTCCGTGTGCGATATCTATCAGTGAAACCTCCGGAAAAAAAAACTGGATTTTAAAGACTCGACATTACGTTGCGGGGAAGGGGGAAGTTAAAGGGAATGCATCGATTAAATGTCTGTACAAATTAACACAAACACATACGCAGCAATACACGCAAGCGACTGGTCATTTTGCACTCCAAACCGCGTAGCATTTGGTCAACAGCTATTTCTGAGCGCTTTTGCATCGATTGGAACGCGTCTTGCGTCACGAAATCCTTGAACTCTCTGAGTTGGTGTGATCAAACGGCTGATACCACCAGTGTGCTCCGAGTTTATTGTTTTATTTTTCTGAGACTCTCCCATTGCCAGCTTTCCCTCTATCGTTGTTTTTCATAAATTGCTTAGGAATAATGGAGCAGAACAAAAACAACGCGGCGTAAATATAAAACTCACGGTTGCAAAACGTCGCAAACGATGGCGAGCTCTTAAGTTTAAGAAACCCGAAAATTGTTTCGTATCAATCAGTGAGATATAAAGCAATTCTTCTTCTACTTGGGTTGCGTTACCTCTATTTTATACGAAACGTACATATACAATTGTACTAGCAAATAATCTGGAAGTTAAAAACATAAAATTCCATAGCTGCTTTATACAGAAGATCCGGTATAGTTGAGAATTACTTACTAGATTAGAAGCTTCACACCACGCATGTTCTAGCATCTGTTAGAGCCAAGAGCTAACTTGTAGTCTGTAGTCCCTTTTAGTACGAGGCTCTGATATTTTCTTTCACGATCACTTTCAAAGGAAGTTGCACCAGCAAAAATGCGACCGAATGTTGAAATGAAACACGCCGTACAAGTTATACTCATATTTTTTTAATTAAAATTGCCAGGCTCGAAAAGCACTCCATCCTGCATACGAGAGTTACTGTGAGCTACCTAGTGATGAAAATTCTAGGCCACTGAGTATTCCAAGCAAATAGGCAGAGAGGAATCATCGAACATATAATCACAGGACTGTGTTCTAGCACGAGCTATCGTTTACAACACAAGCTAAAGAGTGTTGCAGCGAGCGAGATGTTGAACGTTTTACGTCCAGCCGGGCTGACTTATACATTTAAAATTTGTTGCGCGTCCTTTATGGCACTCCGTGGCGCGTATGGCGAGCCTTCTTTGAAGTAACCTACGTGCGTATTACGTGCTCGGCCACACGATCGACTCGATCCAATTCAGATAGCGTGCCACCTCCGTGTAGATACCCGGTATCGGCGATCCACAGTTGAAACCGGTAGAGGTAATGCCGACAAGGTAGTGACGTCCGTCCACAACCAGCTCTAGTGGACCACCGGAATCGCCCTTGCAGGTGTCGGTGATGGTTTGTTTGCGTTCGTCGCGCCCGAGAGCACACAGCTGCCCCTGATGGAGACCGTCCCGAGTGCGTCTGCTCGGCGGCAATAGGCTTCGGCATTCCTCACGGCTGACGACGGTAACGTTTGCCTTCATGAGACGTTTCGCTGGTTCAACATCACCTGGAAGCTGCGTGCCCCAGCCCTCCACCGAGAGCGTTTGCTTGGTGTCGATCGTATCCACGTTCGTGTAAAGGCAAATCGGGTCCACGTAAGGCAAATCGCCGGTGATCGGTTCCGCCAGCTCGAGCAGCGCTATATCGTTATGGTACGTGATCGGATTGTACTCCGGGTGCACCGTCTGGTTGAGGATAGCAATGTCGAGCGGCGGGTCGACGGTCCGTGCCGGCTGTAGCTCGATCACACCGAGCCGTGCGAAGGACGGCCGATCCTTGAGACAATGGGCGGCCGTCAGCAAGAAGCGCGGTGAGATTAGATTCGCGGCACACAGGAACAGGTGTGATGCGTCCGACTCCTCTCCTTTCGGTGCGTCGTACGCGAGAGCCGCCATGTGCGGGAACTCGCCAAACTGTGCGACGACCCCGTTAAGGATGTGATCCGACAGGGAGGTTGTGTTCGGGTACTGCTCACAGTGCGTTTCGCTGATACGCTTTAACACCGGCAAAGCAGCGCTGCGCGTGTCGTGTCCCAGCGGGCAGCAAACAATCGGAAGCGACATGTTGAACGAGCAGGTCACTAACTCCGTTATCGGCCAGGGTCTCTGCATTGCCCAGGTGCACTGGTTCGCCGGTCGACATATACCGCGCGTTTGGTTTTGCATCACACACGGATCGCCCTCTGGAGAATCGTGAAATAAGAAAAACTAATCAGTCACATTCGAACCGGAAATCGCTACGATCTTGGAGCCTTTGCACCTACCATACATAATATCGTCTGGTTCAAGCTGGATTTGATCGGAGGTCATACACAGAACACTGCAGCCCATCATCGCCAGCACCATCAGTGTCAGCAGGTTCCCGACCGCCTGATGACGTCGAAAACTCAGGGTATCGGCGCCGAACATGTCTTCCAAGGTTTATGCCACAGATCAAAACAAACCTATTGTTGGGATCGTAACAAACACATGTTAATTCGGATTACCTTTGATCTGGAATATCTTATAGACTAGTATCGTAAAGTGGTTCGTGTAATAGTAATGGTGTTTATTTGAAAAACAACCAGCAATCAGTTACGATCAAATTGTTGGCCTGCGAATAAATTCAGCCCCGTTTAATATTCATTTCCTTCAGTAAGAATGCTAGCTTCATCCAGCAACACGTCCATTATTTTTTGCTTGATCTGGAGATTTGTTTTGTTGCGGAGCGTGCGTACGTAAGACGTAAGTGTTAGTGAGAAAACGTGCTATCGAACCACTTGTACTCGGTTAGTTCACCTTGAAGATTTCCGCTGTCAACTGTCAGATGGGGCTTGCACGCCACCTATTCCGACTCTTTCGTGCGCAAGTGCTCCTCCGCACACAGCTGTGAGAAGGCCAATTTTTTCCACCAACGTTCGATGTAAACAATGCCACTGAACTTAGCAGATGCCTCACACTCACACAGCGAAAGCGGGGATTGTGTGGTTTGAACGCGCGTGCTGATCGGTGCCCGTTAAGCACTCTCTAGACGTGATCTTATCGCCGTGATTTTGATCGATAGCTCAATTTGGCTAAAATCAGCTGTTTTTATATGTAATTTTTGGTCAGGTAAATAAAAATGACAGTACGGTCCTATTTTTTGCGCAAGTGACACCACCGTGTTTCTGAAAGATTCTGTACGAACTGAGCTACTTTTCACGTCGATCTAGAGACTGCTTCAGACACGGTTACACCGAGATATTCGATCGATATTGCGATCGTGCACACCGCAACGCGAAATAGCTTTGGCGATTTGTGATGGGAGACCACGGCTCGATGTAATCATTTATTCCGGTTCTAATGTGCATCTAATATACCCGATCCGGCAGGAATTATTATTTCGCCTCGCCAAACTTGATCGACTGCTTTGGACGACAAATTGTACGTTGCTTTCCTAGAGTGTTAATGTATACAATAAAATTTTAAACCTTCTTGAAGCACGGCGTCGCTACAAGCGAACAGCTAAACACAGAAACCGCAGTACTGCGCCAACTGATCAACCTACTGCGTACAGCATCACTTTGTTATTACGACAGTGCTAGTAAGCAGAGGCTAATGCTGCTATGGTCACCAGCAGTGATGTTCGGCTGTGGAATAAACGTCCCACTAATAAGAAACGGTCCGTATTCCAGTACGATCTACTGACAGCAGAGGCCAACCTTTTCATTTACTTTCGGTTGTCCTATTAACATTTTGATCGGTTGAAGACTAATCGAACAAAAGATCATTCGAATAAATGATAAACGATTTGGTAAAGTAGTAATTTGGTTCATCGCTGGTGGAGGATATGGAGCATTTACTTTACTTGCAAAAAGATGACGTGTTTTGATGACGTGCAAGACGTGTTTTCGAACAAATTTTTCCACCCATTTACACTTGTTTCAATAATTTCTTCCTACCAATTCTTATGTTCCGAACATTCAACGATTCCTCTTCTGAACAGTTCTTTAATTATTGCGTTAATGTATTTTGATCGGAATGTTTCATATTGTATTATATTTACTTGATTGTGCGTAGTTCTGCTGAATTTTATATCAAAAGTACACAGGATCGAAATTATCAAGCCTACATTGGCCAGTTTTCACTATTTTCAAGAACCGTTCTCAGTGATTTCTATTTTTTATTCATTAAAAGTTTCGAGTAACACTTATCGACACTCGCAAAAATGTTATTTCTTACACGTCTCCTCTTTTTCTTGGACACGGACAATCCGTACTTCATTTCCCGGCGTAATGGCCGTAATAATGAGGGTTTTTTTTTTGTTGTTGTTGTTGTTAAAAGCACTTCTTCGTCCGAATATTGTTGCATAATTAGCCGGACCTATCGTAAACAGCAATCCTGAGCGATTAAATCCCAGTGGCGACGCGGTCGAGATTTGTTCCGAGTGAATGGAATGTACGAAATCGTACATCAGTGTAATCATGGTACCGCGGGTTTCAAACGGGGCTGTTTACGTTTTACGATGCTCCCGCACCGACCTTTTGCCAAAGAGACTGGACCCAGGAAGACGCACAAAAAGACGTAGAAACGCGATGGATGTTCGTGGAAGCGGCCAAAACCGATTGTTTGCTCTAATGTGTCATCAGCGTCACGCGGATGACGCCTGGAGCCAAAACATGAGCACGGAACAATTCTGTCTGATGATAGCAACCGGTTGCAGGCAGTACGCTGGAGCAAAAACCTAGAAAAACGAGTTTCTAGCAAGTCTTGAAAAACAAAATTCATGATCACACTGCCGCTACCCATCCCCGGTCGCATGCGGCGGGGGAAGAATAATCGTACGTTCGCAAGTGCTTGCGATCTACTGGACCAGATAGCAAACACGGCGTAGCTTATTTATTCGTACTTCAGCTTAACATTTATTCATCCAGATACATGGCGAGGTGCATGCATAGTGTAGCACGCAACTGTAGTGCGGACGTTTAACCTGAGTCTATTGTTCAGTCCATACCGGGACCGGGATTGGAAGATATTCGGATACTTCTCACGTGCTGGGCATTTAACAAGCTCCACAACGACAGCTCTGAACGGGTGGCACGGGATATTGGCTTAAAAATTCTTTACACACGCTAAAATTATTTAAAAAAAAAACAAACATGCGTTTGCAGTCAAGTTCCGTATTTCTTCAGTATACTCCAAGTGTGAAGGGTTTTCATGCTCACTCGTTAGTTTATATCCTTTCAGTAGATCATACACATCAAAAACATGGCAGCAGCTCTCTGTCTCTCTCTCTCTCTCTCTCTCTCTCTCTCTCTCTCTCTCTCTCTCTCTCTCTCTCTCTCTCTCTCTCTCTCAACCCCACACGGTGTCCTCGATCCAATCGATGTAGGCCGCAACGCGGCTAGACACACTAGGCGTGCTACTGCCGCATCCGTTGCCGAACGAAGTCACGCCGACCAGCTTGTACTTGCCATCGTCGAGGATCTGCAGCGGTCCGCCAGAATCGCCCTGGCACGTGTCGCCCACCACCTTCGTGTCCTCGTTCTCCCGTCCCGTGACGCAGTACTGCGTCGCCACGATACCTTGCGGCAGTTTGCGATTGTTCTTCAACAGGTTGCTGTCGGCGAAGGTCTGGTTACACGTCTGCCACGGTACCGTCGTCAGGTTCACCTTCATCAGCTGGTTGGAACGGTCGTTACCTATGTGGAGCGAAGCAAAGCGAACAGAGTCAGTGTACTGGCTTGGACGGATGAAGTTGGTGGATCACGCACGGTCAAGATCAATGATTCCATAGCCTTCAGCCGTAAGGACCGTGTCTTTAGGTAGATCATTCGGGTCATCATAAAGGCAGATAGGGTTGACGTCCGGTTCGTTCTCAATCGGTCTTTCGAGTTGGACTAGCGCAATGTCGTGGTAGTTACGGTTGGCTCGGTATTCCGGATGCGGAAAGAATGCCTAAAATAAATTAAAAAAAAAACGATCGTTTAACAATTCGCACGCGTGCGGCATACGAGCTACCTACCTTAATGGCCACCACAACGCCATGGTTCCCAGGGGCAAGATTATTCGTACCGAGAATGGCGACCGTGGGCCGATCGGCCGTGGGAATGCAGTGGGCGGCGGTGAGCAGAAAGTTGGGCGAGATTAGGCTCGCCCCGCACCGGTAGCTCACGTTCTGTGCCTCCTCCTCCGTCGGGTAACCGAGCGCCGCCATGAACGGAAATTCGCCATCGCTCGCTTCTTCGCCGTCAATGATGTGGAACGTTAGCCGGGACGTGTACTTCGGTACCTTCTCGCATGCCAGCCGCGAACGTACGCCGGGCGGCCGAGTCCCGGCCGTACCGTTCGACTTGCAGCAGATCACCTCCACCGCACCATCGAAGCCGCAGGTGACGCGTTCGGCGAAGCGCTTGTTCTTGACGATCACCTCCAGGAACCAGGGACAGTCCGTCGCATCGGTACAAATGCCGGGCGAACCGTCACGCAACTGGCACGCATCGCCCTCTGCAAACGTAAGAAAACAGCGATCAGACGTTTTATTTTCGCCCCTCGCCGGTGTGGCCGGCGTCGGTGTACTCGCGACCGGGAATGATTATGAGCCTTGAAACCAACAAAACAAAAAAAAAACCCCTCCCCTGCAGTGTCAGAGTGCATCGGCGAGGTGGTGGACGTGTGTTTTGGAATGATTAGCCGGATTGGCACTGATTGCCGTTTGGCGTATCAACCGATTTCACAATCTAGCGGCCCTACACAAGTGCAGGCCGGGACACACGATTGCGCTCTATGTTTGATTCGTTACACCCAGCGCCTGACCCGGCGGGTTATCAGCGGAGAGTTCTAAGAAACGATGTTCTTTTCACACAACGCACCAAATGCAGCACAGATCCGCATTTGGTCGGAATAATTTTGAACAAGACCCAGTCGCGGGACGCTGTATTTTTTAGGCACTTGGAAACGTCTTACGGTCAGATCATACTCACAAATGATTTAGGACGGTTTTCAAAAGACCTACCCGTACTTCAAGCGGTTTTAATAAAATGTTCCAAAATAATAAAAAAATCATCAACTCCATTTGGAGAGGCTCCACGACTAGGAACCTTTGAAACCGCCTCCTAACCTGTTCGTTAAGTGGGTCCAAACGCTGCGACAACCTACCGTAAAGCACCTGACAGAGGACCCCGCCACTGATGGCCACCAGCAGCAGGAGCGTTCCCGCGACGTGCCGCATTCCAGGGGCACCGATCCGGCTGTCAAGACGATGGGAATATTTGTCGTACCGTCGTGCACGTACGTCCGCACACGCTACACCCACTGATGCTGTCTCTGTCCCGTACGGCAGCAGGGCTGACTGTGGACTCGGGGGGCGATTCTTCACGCTGTAGCTGATGCGTCCGCAACCGGTCATTGGCCGCTCTCGCTCGTTCGTGCTGGTGCGCTCTCTTTCCCGCAACGCCAGTACATTGCCGGATCAGGCACGCGCCATCGCGCTACGGTGTGCGTACGGCGAGTGTTTACGACTGCGGTTCGAAAGCGGCACTTCCCCCACGGGTCACCAAACTGCCGCTAGATAGGGTGAACGTAAGCGAGTGAGTCGTTGTAATGGCCGAAAATCCCGCATGCTTGCACAGAAAACCCACCGAAACCTGCCGATAGGGCGATTCGACGCCACGCACGTCAGCGGCGACGTGGGAAGTCTTCACTTCGGGCGGATAGTACGACGTACCGCCCGAAACACAACACGCACTAGCGCACTTCGCTCCACCTTGCACGGTAGGCAGCAGGATTCCGACGTCAGCGGGAGCGCTAGGATCCGTAAGACGCACCACGTAAACAAACACAAACGACCCCGCAGCGTTGCTCGTGGTAGTTGATAGTCGTGCACATCGAGTTGGGGTTGATGCGGTAACGCGAGGGTTCTTTCGTCTGCGTGTTGTCCTTTTTTCGCACACCCTGTCCGTGTCACTCCCGGGCGGTTGATTGGAGATTCGATCCCCAAACGGGGGTTCGGTCGGGCACTTGTCGGGCGGTCGCGTGATCCTCTGCGCTGGCGACGATCTGCGTCGACGAAGCTCACAAAGGCGACTAACGGGTTCGGCGTGTGAGGTCGCGTCGCACTGATGAGTCGCTGGGCCCGCTGTGCATGTGTACGTGAATGGTGTAGTATCGATGCTATTTTGCAGGCCGAGGTGTTACTTCCGATCGGGCCCTCCCCACTTATCAGGTTCTGCAGAGATGGCGTGCTGGACCTGCTGTGAAACACGCTCGCGCACGCTGGTCCCCAACGTTTCCGGACCAGAATATTGCGTTTGACGTGTTTTCGGCTCTAGCTACGTGAAACGATACGCGTGGGACGCTCTTGAAACTTCATCGGCCGTACTTCGGGAGCGACAACAGTCATCCACATTCGGCGATTCAGCCGATTTGTGGATTGTTTGCGGTTTTACCGGAGCTGCGACAATAACAAAAAAAAAAAAAAAAACCGACTGCAATATTCATGCCGCACATTTCACAGACCACCATTTCCGTACCGTTCCGGACCGTGACATTTCGATTTCCATGTCGATTCGCAAACGCAAGGGCATTCCCTAGCGGGAATTCCAAACCGGCTTCAGCGCAACAAAAACATAAAACGTAGCAAAGCGGGCGAGAAGGAAACGGAGGAACGAAAACGCCAAACATAAGAAAACGTGTTCATCAGCGGACGTACTGGTTTCCCATATGATCAACGCACCCAGGAACTTCGCTACAACGCGCGGTGCAGCTGTGTTGGTTTATTGTTTCTTTTTATTTACTGTAAAATCAATTTGTTTTGCTAGTCTCATGTGCGGTTTGGGCTCGTTTTTGGCCACATGGGTCAGTGGCCGTCAGACTTGGCTAACGGTGTTGTGTTTTTGTGAGTTGTGAGTTCAGACATGGCAGCTTCCAACCGCTCAATCTTCGTTAGCTTGCTTGTCGCCGTTTGCACAACGCAAAGCAAAGCACATCTTCCAGCTCGTTAGTGTGAATATTTTCAGTATTATTCCGCGTGCGTAACATCTTGAAATGGAGCAGCGGATCAAACAACGCATTCAAACCCGAATGAAGTCAGTATCGATTTTCGGTTTTCCGGTTTGTTGCATAACCTGTTTGCAGGATCGTCTCATAATCGTTCCCTCTGGTTGGAACGGTGCAGATAGATAATTAGCATGTGTGGATAGATAATTAATTTACTATAGAGATCCCCACCGTCCTAGACTTGCCAGAAGTCGGAAACCTCGACTTCCGGACCGTTTTTGACTAATGTTCACTACGGGAGCAAGTTTCTACCATCGCTTTACCCGCTGTCTGCTTCTTGTGGGTTAGTTGGCCAGACGTGCGATTCGATCCAGTCGAGGTAAAATGAGACACGCGTGTAAACGGACGGGTTGGGCGACCCGCAGCCAGACCCGAACGAAGTGATACCGAGCAGGAAGTACTTCGGTGCGTTCTCGCTGCCACCCACGTAGTACAGTGGTCCACCGGAGTCACCCTCGCACGTGTCGCTGTGCGTGCCGTCGTTGGTGTCCGTGCGCAGAAAGCCCCGGGCGCAGTACTGGGACGGCCGGATGCCGTCCTGTATGCGGGCCTTGAACGAAGCGTACGACTTCGTGCACGCGTCCACCGCCACGGTGCTGAGGTTCGTCCGGAGCAGCGCGTGCGGTGAGTCGCCTTTGTCGGTGAAGCCCCAGCCGGCTGCCAGCAGGACGTCGGAGTCGGCCAGGTCCGATGGGTTCGCGTTCAGGCAGGTTGGCTGCAGTTCGTCGTCGAATTGGAATGGGCTAGACACCTCGATCAGCGCTATGTCGTCGTACTTCTGGCTCTTTTTGTACATCGGGTGCACGATGACGTTCTGGTGGCGGAGGACCAGATTAGTTTGTCGCGTTGATTCCGCACAGGTTTCCGTCAAGCACTGCTTACCTTGATCTTGCGGTCCTGCACCAGGTCGGGTTTGGCCGGTGTCAGCAGGTTCGGTGTGCCCATGCGCACTATCGCCGGCATGCCGATCGGTGTGCCAATGCAGTGGGCCGCCGTTATTAGGAACTTGGACGTGATCAGGCTACTGCCGCAGGCCCATCTGTAAGCCGTCCCGGCGGCGGGATCGTCCTTTGGGTCCGCGTCGTCCAACAAGTACCCGAGCGCACCTATAAACGGCACCGTCCTGCTGGCCACCTTCTCGCCGCCGATGATGTGAAACGACAGCTGCGACCAGAGACCGTCGTAGGTGCTGCATGCCTGCACCGATGCCCGTACGCCGATCCGGCTGAGCGAAAGGGGGTCGAGTTAGTCTTGACAGTGAAACACTTCCGCTCCGGAGAGCGCCACATTCCCCCCCCCTCTCTTCCCCGTCACTTACGACGATTTGACAATGTCGCTACGACAGCAGATGATCGGTTCATCGCGATCGAAGCCACACCTGACCAGCTGCTGGTAGGTGATCTCGTGCGCACGTAAGGCGGGCTTCAACCACGGGCAATCTTTAGGCCGTCGGCAAACACCTTCATCGCCCGAGTGCAAAATGCACGGATCCGACTCTTCAACGGAGGGAAAACCAAACGATCAAGCGGTTACGGTCACGGCTTAGAATACAACCATCTGAAGACACCTACCGTATAGCTCAACTCCGGTGCAAATGACAACCAAAAGCGTTGCTAGAGATATCGCCGGCAGCCAGTGGCTTACAACGGTAGTTCTACTCCGCATGTCATCGAGGTGTCAGAACTCGGTGTCAGAAAGGAAAAAATGGACTCTTTCGAGGTAACCACCTTTAGTAGTTCGACCACAACACTTGTATTGTATTGTTATTTCCTTGAACTAACGAGATTCAGACTTTGACAACTTCGTTCCTCTCCAAACAACACTGATATCACTTGCACTCGATCCGTTTCAATCATTGCCAAGCTCCTTTTGGCCCATCATCTCTCTCTTTTTCTCCTTTTTTATATATATATATTTTTCTTTCTTTATCTCTTACTTATTCGTTTGGGGTATTAAAAAGCTGTTGATCAGCTTCACAGCTGAATATACACTGAGTCGCATTGACGTTTCGTGACGATCATGACGGCACTTGTTGCAAAAGCTAGTTTCTCGCACGAGCGACAAAAGAAAGGCAACGCTGCCTACAGGCGAGGGGGAGGGCCGTTGTCGGCCAAGAGCAGCACGGAAATCGCACAAAAGAAAAGAACCACGCATCATTGTATTATCAAAGATCGTCTGCTATTCGGTTCCACTTGCTCCCCTCCGCGCCGCTGAGCCGCCCGTAGCTCTGTCTCTTTCGTATCGATTTGGACGGTATGTGGTTCGGGTGCGCTGGCACGATTCGGCAAAACCGGCTCGGGGATGTGGTGTCTGAGACAAGCACAAACGCGTCACGCTGTACTTTTGGCCACCCGGCTCGGGTCGGGTCCTCTGTGCCTATAGTGAAACTGTCCCTACGCAAACCGGTCCGATGATGACGTTTTCCAGGCTGCAAAAGGTGGACGATACTCGAGTTGTCTACGATAACAAGTTGAGTTCAAGGTCGCTTGGAAGGTTATTAAATTAATTCTGCAACGAAGCGTCAGCTCTGTCGCCATCGTGGGCTTTACCGGTGTGAGTGTCTGTAAGGGATTGTATTTTGTTTTGTTCACATCTCTTTGACGCCATAAACATAGGTTTTTTGGAAATTGTTGAAATAGAAATATTTTATCGCTCTAATTTTGCCACATGACAGACGCGCCTGACAGCAGACTTTCGGTCACAGCACCAAGCTAACCTGTAGCAAGTTCACCACATCGTCGTAACTGTCTTCCTGCGTGCGCACGCAGATGTCCACCCGGCGGAAGCCGCCTCCGCGGAGATCCTCGTGCGTATCGCGCACTTGCAGCCGGATGTTGCGCCGGAAATGGCGGTTAAGCTCGGGGATGCAGGCCTCCTTCCCGTACGGCAGACGCAGCTCCGGATCCATACCGACGGTGACATACGGCGCCCGGTTGTCCAGATACTCCTGCAGCGTGTACAGCTTTTTGCTCTCCATGTCAAGGTAGTCGCGCTTCCGGTCGGAGTCAAATTGCGGATGGTAGGCGGTGAGGGTGATCGATCCGTGTGTCACATTTCCGGGACAGTCGATCTCAGTAGCGTCGAAGATATCTGTCAACAGCGGAACTTTAGGTTCATAAACGGCTCACGGCGAATTTAAAGGCGACTCACAGTTGTGCTCCGCTCCGTTTACAGCCTGGAAGAGGCATAACAAAGAACTCCAAAACGCAACACTAAGACACACTTTTTGCGGGAACATTTTCAAAATGAAGCGTGAGCTGTCTGCTGGAGATACAACTGCCAACTGATTCGAGGAACCCCACTGGAACATTCAAACGAACGCCTGCTATGAAAAAAAGCTATCCAATATGTTGACTCCGCAGCAAATGCGCTGTTTACGTTTCCAATATAACTAGGTTTTAACGGACAGCTCGCTTCATAACAACAGCCACAAAAGATCAACAAACAATCGAACAAACTGGGCTATTTTGAACATAAGCAAAAAGCTACAACTGAATCACACCGCCGCGCTAGCAAAAGTGAAACGCTGATCACAGCGGTTGTGGTTCTTCTTCTAGTATTGGTGTCTGATTTGTTTGGAACCATCTTTTCAGAACTTACGGAGTCGGAGAGTTGAAGCTCTATTTCCACATTCATCGATAAATTGAAAACGAGTTTGACATTTTCGATTACATTTGAAAACATTCATACAAATCAATAGTTCAATAAAAAGACATTTCAATTTACTTCATCCATATTTGCGTTTTGACGTTTCGATAAACTACAAGATTAGGTAAAATAATGTGTAAGGAATGTTAAAGGAAATAGACTCACTTCCCTACAAATTTATAGGATATCAGTGACGATCTGTCTCCGTCGTGATAAGTCGTTACAAAACGAGGGCAATGATGGTTCCAGTTAAACCCCGTAGATGGCGGCAGTGTAGGTGAAGTACGTGGTGTTGTATGCCTCGATCACCAGCCGGATAAACCGCTGTCCGATACCGCCGGATACGATGTATCCTTTGCCCTGCGTACTGCTTTGATTAACAACCACCTCCACATACGTCACCACCGCGCCTACGCCGGCTGTCGGGTACTGGAGATCGAGTCGAACATCCTGCGATGTTACCCAGGACATACTGTCGGAAGAAATGCCCACCAGTCGTTCGCCGGATGTGTGCGCACCGACGGTGTATACAATCTGCTGTCGGCTGTCCTTTGGGCTGGTTTCCGTACGTGACATTAGCGGTTCGATGGTTAGCTCCGGATGTGCCCGCTGATAGGCTGCCAGGTCCGGCACGGCTTCGATGGTGACGTGCACAGCTGATCCGAGTGCTCCATCTTTTTCGACCGGCGTACAGGTGATGCAGGGCAACACTACGCTCAAACAAAGCGCCAACGTTACCAGTGAATTCATTATTTATTACGAATGTTGGATAGGAGCGTCTCGATAAATAAACTCTAGTTGTGGTGCAGCTCGCTACTGACGGTTTATTGTTGTGTTCCTAGACTTATGTCCTTTTATATTGCTGCGATGAAGTATAGAAACAAGGTTAGTTAGATCACTCGATCACTCGAATCAGGTATCAAGAACCGGAAATGCCACTCGAAAGATAGCACCCGTGCGACGTTATCCGCCGAACCACTCGAGAAAGCGAAACGGTGCTTTTTGAGTTCAGGTTGAGGCTTATCGCGGTGCAAAAGTTTAACCCATGATACAATGGCCGTAATGAATCATCTAGACGATGACTATTTCACTTCGCTAAGAATTGTGTCTCTTTCTTTTTGGCGTAACGACCGAAGTCTTGTCTGTCGTTTTACCGGTCTACTAGACTTATTTTACCACCACAGGAGGTTAGGCACTTCCTCGCTAGGGGAAGTGTGTATCAAGTCATTTAAAGCAGCCATTTAATTCTAATTCTAAAGAACTATTGGCACACTACGTCTTTCGGACCATAAAACATTAAACATTGTGATATGATGTCGATGCAACTGATACTTCTTTTTAAAATTCTCCTTACGAATGATACATTCTCGGCAGATAAACTCTGGCTGCGGTTTAGTTCGCTACTGATGGCTTAGTGTAGAGTTACTGGACTTTTATATTTCTCGCAAGAGGTGTACGAATTAGCTTAATTAAACCTTAGGATCTGTATGATCTTATACACTTTATTTAGATCTCTTGAGAATATCGTGAAACAGAAAGGCCACTCGAAAGATGGCATGAGAGCAGACGGCGGAACCACTTGAGGTAGCCAAACGGAGCTCAGTGAGTTAATGTTGTGGATTATCGCTGTACAAAACGCCATTAGACGCCGTATTGAGTCATTAAGACGAAAGTGTTATGTTTAACCGCTTCATTTCGGATGATCAAATGTTAAATATTGGAAACATATTTTAATGTGACGGTCATCCATGTTTATTGCGCACTAGCAAGGAACCGGCGTCGATGCTAAAATCCTCGCAAAAAGTCGTCGTTTGCGTGCGGCGGATTTTAAGTCGCTCCAGATGAATCCGTTCGGCGGTGTACCTTTAATTTTCGCGACAATCGCAACGTCAAACCTGCAAATGTGGCTTGGAACAGTAAACAAAAACATCAAAAGCTTCCACACTTCACGCTATCTTAAATCACACAGGTGAAAGTGAGTCAATGCTGGAAGAACGTTTGATAAGAAAACCCAACCGTAACACCCCTTACCGCAATTGTCTAACCATTGAGCATTTTTCAAACCGGATAATGATAGTTTTTAACGACGCGGAGCTTACCATCTCCGTTGTGTACAAACATCAAACAGTGGCAATGCAAATTGTTAGCCTGCGGAGTATAGAATTTGTGATAAAATTTGCTGTGCTCCACAGAGTAAGCGAATATACAGAATGGGATGTGAATGGGCGAGGGGATTGGATGGTGAGAAAAAGAGACCCCTGCGAAAGACTGCTATTAGCGGAGTACAGATCGTTACCGTCTGCTGTAGTCGGTCTTCTTCGCCACCGGACGTCTGGAGGCGATGGCATGAACTTCTTTCTCGTTGCCCACCGGTACCATGCGCGAGCTGGCGGTACCGACCGTCTCGGCGACACCGCCGTGCCCACCAGTGTATTCCTCCGGTCCGTAGCCACGTGGGCCATCTCCGAGCCTACCGACGCCCACCGTGTTGCCAGCTGGTTCGTCGAGCGCATCGGACATTTCCTGCTCGCCCCTGCTGGGTGGGGTAGGGTCGGTGGAGCCGGCGGTTGGTGTACGGGAGGACACCGGCGGACCGGACGGATCGCCAAGCGGTGGCATCGAGATGTCATACTTCCGGGGCCGTCCACGGGACAGATGGCGCCGCTTGAGAAACTCGTGGTCGTCCACCATCCAGAACGAGCCGAAGTCATCCTCGTAGCGCACGAAGCACTTGTGCAGCGACAGGTTGGTGCGTATCGCGTTCTGTGACCGGAGGGTGATATACGGGCGAGAAAAGTGGAAGGGGAGAGAGTTGCGGGATGCGTCAGCTACTGACTGCGCCGTATGTCCCAGGCGCATGGGACGGCAGTGCTCATCGTTCTACTCGCGCGGGCAGTAGCTAGCAATCACCTGCGGGAAGCGAGAAATGACGTCCGCTGTACGCTGAGCTGAGACACGAACCGCATTGCCAGTCGAAAGGCGAACGTGTCATGGCGGTTAGTAGGTCTCGTCCGACGTACAGCCAGTGGCGTCTGCAGCAGTTCATTGTGTCGAATAGCGAACAAAAACGGTGCGGGATGGGAGGAGCGGGACGGACGAGTTGGGAGGAGGGCGCGTGGCACGCACGCAAACACACAAACACTTATACTAGGAAGCAGCGGTGCAACGAACCGTTTGTAGAAGAATGGCGGCGGCGGTGGCTTGAGCGTGCTGGCAACACTGGCGACAATGGCCGCTCCCACAGAGCTGCCGATCGTGCCGGCGCGTGGGGATCCCGGTAGCGAGTGGGGCGCTGGATGCGGCGGTGACCGGGCCGGCGACTGTTGCGACATGCCCAACATGGCCGCCGGTACGGAAACGGCTGGTGCCGTCTGCTTCTTTTTGCCCTGGGAGCCTCCGGTGCCGAGTTGCGGTACGGAGGGATGCGTTTGCTGCTGCTGCTGCTGCTGCTGCTGGAACTTAAACTGCATGATGCCGAGCTTCTGCGGGCGACGCTTGCAGAACTCGGCCTCGTTTACCGTCCACACGGCACCCTTAATGTTCTCCACACGCATGAAACACTTGTGCAGCGAGAGGTTGTGCCGTACGGCGTTCTGCGTGACAAGCGTGATAGGTGTACTGGGAGTTAACGAAAACCCCGGACGGGACTAGAACCCGCGGGCGTCCCCAGTACCGCTGCGGATCTTATCCCACCCTCCCCGACCACCACCCTCCAGCAAGCGTTTGCTCGCGACGACCAGGTTATGACTTACCTTCCACGTGGCGGCGTTGCGCCGGAAGTAGCAGAACGTGTTCTGGAACCAGTTGTAGATCTCGTTGAGCGTTAGCTGCTTCTCGGGCGATTCGATGATGGCCTAATACGGGACACTTTGCGCATGAGTTACCGAGGCACGGACGCTCTGTGGGCGGATTGTCTTACCTGCCGAATAAGCGACGCGTAGGTGAATGGCGGCCGTACATCGTGGCTGCGGTAGAACTCACGGTTCTTGTGTACATCTGTAACGAGTATACGGAATCGGGGAGGAAGTTTTTAAAGACGTCTTGTTCATGACAATCCAAGCAGATCGCTCCAAGCAGGACGCAGCTGAGAGTAACTGGTATCTTACCGTCCTGAACATCCGGATAGTTAAGCTCTTTGGAAATGTTTGAACGGAAGAAAACAAAAACTCAAGTCAGTGGACAAGATGGTCGCCGAGCTGGTTCCCCCCCGCAGCGCTGCTTACCGTCACTGTCTTGCGGGGAAAAATATTTTGGCCGCACGGCTCCGCCCCCTTTGCCACCTTTGGATCCCCCGGAACCGGAAGTAGTGGCGTGCGTGGCGCCCTGCGAGCTCACGACCGGCGGTGACAGCGAATGCATCGCGGACGGCTGTTGCTGCTGCTGCTGGTGATGGTGGAGATGGTGGGCGGAGACCGCCGACGAGGCGGCCGTCACGTGGTGCTGGTGGGACAGACGTCCACCGAACGCGCCTTGCATCATGTCGGCGGCCAGTTCGGCCGGAAAGCGTAAGCCGGCGATCAGATCGAACGGTCCGGGTAGGGTTGGCGGTGCCGAGCTGACCTGCGCGGCAACCGCCACCGGTTGCGACGAAGGTGGCGGCGGTGGTGGTGGTGGTGGTGGCGGGGGCGGCGGTATCGCGGGCAGTTGCGACATGAAGCCGCCACCGAACAGGGCGGCCGGTGCGCGCAGCATCTCGTTCTTCTTGTTCAGGTGCAGGATCATCGCCTGCAGGCGGTCGCGCTCCTTCTGCAGCTGCAGGTGCAGCTGGCAGACGACCTCCATCTGGATGCGGGCCTGCGCCGCCGAATAGTCGCCGTTGATGTGGTCCGAGTGCAGGTGGCTGTAGAAGTCCTCGAACTCGTCGAACACCCGCTCGCAGCCGGGCCAGCGGCAGGCCCCACCACCGAACAGCGGATGGATGGCGGTGGAACCCGCCCTGGACGAGCATGACCCATTACCCGTTTCGTCTGCTTTTTTAACCCGTTGGGAGACAAAAAAGATGCAAAAAAAAAGAACCAAATATTAGATTTGCCGTCAAAACAAGCAGCGTGCGGAAATTTTGAACGTAGAAAAAGCATTCGTTTAGCGCAGGTATGAGATTCCCAGCAATTGTAACATGCGTTGATGGTTGATGGTGCGGCTGGGATGGTTGTACTCCACGCGGATATCCGATGGGCGCAGCACGTCCAGACGATGCCCGATTGAGGATGTGCTGGGGAGTATAGAAGACGGAAATTGATAGCATTCGTTGGGGGGTTTTTTTCTTCTTCTTCTTCTTTTTTCTTTGGCTGGTTTTTTGGTGTTGCGGATGGCGGTTGTGAGCTGTCGTCCAACTTGCGGATGCATTCGCTGGCGTGTCTAGACAAAAATGACATTCTACCTCCGGGAGTCACACAGACACGCACGCACGCTCCCACCACATGCACACCGAGGCAGGTCCGGACGTAGAGTGTGCGCTCTGTGCAGCCACGCCGCCTGCGTATGGAACGGTGCACTTCGCTGTGGGGGTTGAATGGCCACCCTGTCGTAGGCCAGCCCGCCCAGGGCATGCTACCGACTGCACCTTCCAGCGCAGCAACCACTAAAGACGGGACGAAAGAAAACTCAATGCAGACATCAAAACGCATCGTGTAGAGCATCGCTACTCGGTGGCTTGCGACCAAACGCGATGCAGCATCCTTCCCAGCGAAACAACCCC
>JXWZ01002495.1:0-14061 GCA_000956215.1 Anopheles farauti No. 4 | reverse complement strand
AAAGATATATTTGAGTTTGTATTACCTGGTAAAAAGTAAAGTCTATTTAATATTTAAATACATTTTTAAATTTATATGCTCTCCTTATGTCCTATTTATTCCCACAATTCCTAGATATTTATTTCTAAATTTTACAATAACATATCATTTTAATGAAACAACTTACAAGTTCAATTAAAGTACTTACCACAAAACTTATTCAAGATAATTTTATCTAGCCCAAATTCAAAGTAATGTAACTCAGTTCATACGCCAAAAACTTCTAGGCCATTTTTTATTGTTGTTCAATGATTCTGACCCACCCCCCTTGCTTCTAGTGTAAGTTCCCATTATTATATAACAGTCTACTGTACTTAAAATACTAAACGATGTTTGATATTAGATCAGGTTGTGCAATAGAACTTTCTAATAAAATTCTATTCAAAATTTTCAAGTATCACTTGCGCAATATGTAGAGCATTGTAGAGACTGTTTATTTTTTTTTAATTCATTTTAACTGTACTCTTCGCCAAATTCCCCTGTCCTTCGCAATACACACAGGGCAAAATGTCAAGACATTAATTAAAAAATGGATGCTGTATCGTTTGAGTGATAAGAAAGCAGTTCTGCTACCGAATAAACAATCGCCAAATGCAGTAAAATAGATTATCCATTCTCCCACGTCGCAGCCACGTTGAGCAGAAATTACACAAATTTCAAAATAAACATTCACCCCTCCCAGAAACACAGTTTTTTTTTTTTGCTGCCAAGTGAGCAAGTGTGTTCTATCAATATATTAAACTTCCACGCGCCAAACTTTCCCTTTCTGAGTAATCCACCCGCGGGCGAGCGAGGAAAAGTTTTTGTTTTCAATTTTCACGCTCTTTACAAGCGTATTACTTTCATTATTTATTGCACCGTCTCGACAAAAACGAACGAACACCCAACAACAGCGACAAACAAAAGTTCTCACAAAAAAAAGGAAAAGAAACAGTACCGTCCAAAGAGCGGCTCCGCCAATTCGGCTGCAGAAACTTCAAGTTCAATTATTACTAACCGCCGCGTAGGATTACTTTCGACACTGTTTTCAATTTGACGCTAAACAAGCCTCTCTGGTCCCGCACCACCCATCCACCCACCCTCACTCACCCACCCATCGCCATTGCAGGTGCCATTACAGGATCGAGATGAAGGTGGTTGAAATAAAATAAAGTAGAAAAGGACCCCTACTGCCGAGGCGCGGCGACGCCTTCGCCTTTACCTTTGCCACCCTCCGTAAACGCCAATAAAGATCGGCTTCGCAAGACGTTACAGGAATTTTAAAATAGTACAGCAACACCAACCCCGCCAGCCACGACGAACACACGCGCTCGTGGAACTTGTGTTTAATTTATTATCGATTTCTGCTCCTTTCTACAAACAAATCGAAGGTGAAGTACAAACACACACACGTAGACGGGGATGTTTTGGGGTCAGCCGGGAATAGTGCCCGGGACGGAACACTCGGTCGGTGTGTGGATGTTTGCGTCTACCTCTACTTCATTTTCTCTCCACTCACGCTCGTTAAATATATTAAAAGTTGGCAAAGTTTAAATTATTACGGCACCTCGACGTACTGGCACCGGCAGTAGTGGCGCGTTGCTCCTGGCCGCCATTTTTATCCCAGCTCACTTTGCTGGCCGACGGCGTAAGCAAATGGTGCCAATGCCATACATTTCATCTCCGTTCCCGCACACGCGTGTCCCGCCGCGGTTCCGCGGCGTTGGCCCATTCGAGTCGCTTCTTAATCGAACCTTGTGCGAGTTATTTTTTCTCAATTTTATTTATTTATTTTTTTTTTTTTTGCTGACCGCCTGTTTTGATTTCAGCTCTCCTGCCGTGATGCTTGTTGGCCAAATCGATGATATTTTTGAGTATTATCCACCTCCATCCCCTCTTCACCGCCCTAGTGCACGGATGCATGCGAACAACGATGATGATCGGTTCTGCGGGCCGCGTTCGTTTCAGTGAACCGTTTAATTGCATATCGATTACCTGCTGTTATTTGTCAGTGCCGTACGCCTTAATTTTAAATTGTGCCCTCCATCGGGATTATTCTGCCGCGTCGGAAAAAAAATAGCCGGGACGATTTAAGGGAAAAATTCTCTTTAATCTTATCCACAGCAACAGCAAAAACCCACCGGGCAACTACAAGCAGCGTATAGCAGCCCCAGCCAGGCCCGACGATAAGACGTTCAGCCGAAAAAAGAAGGCCTTAAAATACTCACACACACACACACACACTCGTGCAAAAAATGTGGAATTAAACATCACCAAACGAAACAGAACAGAAGCCGTTTATGTAATGAAAATTATCCTGCAACGAGGTATCGTAGGAACGAAACGAGGAAAAGGCGTTTTTTTTTGTTCGCATTTGCCTCTTGCGCTGGTGCAATTATTGGTAGCTCTAACGTCGCTTCGAGCTTTCTTCCGGTACGTCCAACGAAAGGCACGGGTTTTGCGTATCCCCGTATCGGCCGATCGCACTCCGAATATCGCGCACAGCATGTGACAATTTCAGCTTCCTGCTAGCGGAAGTGGAAAATTGCGGAAACGATATTCGCCAGCCACGAAGCGACTGGCCCCAGTATCTGCAAAGGCGGCGTCCCGAGCGCGACCCACGAGCGGAAACTTTGTTTTAACGAGATTAATTTCACGACGACATTTCATCCATTGCAGCGCATCCATCCATTGTGAAATGGCGGCCTGGCTGAAGAACAACGCGATGGCAGACGACTGCCAAACCGCCTGCTTCGCTGCCGAAGGCGGTGTGAGTGTTTATTTGAAGAACATTTAAATTCTATCTGCCGGAAAATGTGATGACGAAGGTCGATTCCATCGCACGTACACAGTGCGCCTCACAAAAGGCGCGGTACAAGATTCATTTTCGCGATGTGAGCAGCGAAATTCACCACGTTGTAGTATTCAAACGTATAATAAAAGTAAAATATAGATCACTTCACATTAGGGTAATATAGTAATTAGGGCTATAGTAATAAGTTAAGTTCTTCATAAAAAAGTTATTGGGTATCATTTGAAGTTGATTTGCAGTTTTCGACTCTGTGCAGAAAAACTGGAAAATCTTAGTTTAGACTATTATGCAATACTGTAATTTTATCTCAATCACTAGACTAGCGTAATTTTAAGACTATTTTTGACAAAATAAGGGCCACTATTTATACTAACTATAATTCGAAACTAGAAATTTCTGTCATAAAATATATTCATTGAAATTTAGATTGATTACCATTTTACTATACCCCTTATTGAAAATGGATATAGATTAGAAAAAGCTGTGCTAAGTTTTGACAATTTAATACATTTAAAATAAGAAATATTCTTTATTTTATCTTTAACTCATCCTTCATGAAACATTTTAAGAGCATTGTACGAGTCGTGTTATTGAACGCTAAGAAATCTCTACATATGGAATAAAAGTTTGTTATATTGTGGTTGCCAGAGTTGCTGCTGTTTTTTCAAGTATGTCAACCAACATTTTATTTCATAGCTTTCTAATTAATTTCTAACATATTTAGTCACGAAACATGCTGTACCACGACGTTTGTGCGGCACTGTGTATTCGATCGCTTATCGCGTTCGGAAAACCCGGAGAATGCTCCAATTGTTTACCACTTTGCCGGCAGAAGAGCTTCTTCGGCTTTGGATTCTCCTGGCTGTGTGATACTCGAAGCGAAGCGCTAAATACGTCAGCTTACGTACACCCGATGGCGATGGAAAATGGTTCATAAAATGCAACATTTCGTGGTGGCATAAAATTATCCTCCTCCAGTGCACACGCGGATAACGGCGGCTCGGCGCACGCCACGATCCGCCACGATGGATGCAGATATGGTTCTGTCATTAAAAAAAAAGGAAAAAACCCCATTCCAGTCCCAGATTCGCATTGTCCGATTGTTTTTCGCCCGGGATGTTGCGTTTGCATAAACGGCGTGTTTGTTATAGGCCCGTATAGCCTGCTGCGATTTTCTCCCGCTTCGATGGGTGTTGATGATGGTGATTGCGATGATGTTGCCATTTGGGGTGTGTGTGCGTATGCGGTTCACAGTTGGCGCAAGGAAGTGGAAATGAGTTTTTTATTCAAATTTTCCTTTTGCACGCTCGTCAAGGGGAAAACGATACTCTCTGCAGCAAACCGGCGAGAACAACAAAAAAAATCCACACACACACACACACCCCCGATGCAAGTTGGTGCGTCAAATTGAATTCATTGCGTTGTGGAGAGTTAAAAAAGCAGTGAAACCATCGTCGTCGACCGGTGATGCGTCGGCTGGGAGTAAACCAGCAAATTGGAAAACATGCTTACTTTGCTTCACGTGAGTTTTCCCATCCGTCGCCCCCTAGGGGTAGTGCCGGAGAAAACGGAACCCACGGAACAAGAATCCACACTACATCCGGCCGGCCCCACGAAACAAAGCGACGGCGTAGTCCTAGGGTGCCAAAAGAGACAAAACCAGAAAGCAAAAGAAAAAATAAATAAATAAACACTCTAGGAAAAACATCCAAAACACCAGGTGTCGCCATCTGGTGGTAATAGACTGTAACTTTTATTTTCTCCCCCGTTCCCCGCCGCCCCGTACGAACGAAACGTCAAAGAAACGGGAGCCTACTGTGATATTCGCAACGGCTGTGTATTGCGATGCTGCGATGAAGATATCACACCGAAAGCGAGACCGCGCATGGACCAGCAGATAGGATAACAGCAACTGGATGAAACTTTTTTCCCACCCGATTTTCCCGCCACAAGAGAGATAGCGGGAGGAGGAGGAGGGAAAACTGGGAAAATAACGCCGCTACGCTGCTGCGCCATTGAGCACGGGGCCATGCCACGGCCGTGGCAGAATGCGCAAATTTATTCATCAATAATGCGTTAAAAATGGACACTTAAATTGAATAAAACTGTTCCCTAACGGGACTTTAGCCAACTGGCTTTCCCCTTCGCACACCTCTCGTCCTGCGGTTGTGTTCGGACTACGGACTTTTCCCCTCCGCCGCGGTGGATCCCTCCTTCTTCCCCACCCACCCGAGGTCTCGATGTTTGAAGCCAGTTTTTAATCACTGCTTTGAATAATTTAAAGGTTTATGGTACCGGGCCCGGTTCGTCGCCGTGCTGGAAACGGGAACGAGCGCGATCCGCGTCGGTATGCTGTACGCTCCCAAATCCCTTTTTCCCTTTTTCTCCGATCTCAGATGTTTCTTGGCCAATTGGTTGGTCCCTTTAGAATTTTGAATCTCCCCTCGCGCGCGCCCTCCTTTTTGGGAAAAATCCCTTCCACAAAGCTGGCTGAAACTTTGAGACGGGCGGCGGGAGTGTGAGCCAGTAGTCGGAGGCTCCGCGTCCGACCCCACTTCCCCGCCGCACCTGAGGTCGTGTCAGCATCCGATGATGCTACGCTTCGCAGCGGAAGGCTTACGCTCATTACGAAAAGCTGACGCCAGCACGCCACGGTGTCCTTTTGTTTCTTGCCCTACCGGCCCTACCCTGCCCTGTCAGCCTACCGGCAGGACAATTAGCTTAGCGAGTGTGCGATAGGGTGCAAAAGGGACGGATCCTCCCGGCCCGGCGGCTGGTACAACTGCTGGTACGAAATTAGAAACACTTCTTCAATCCGGTTGACAGGCGTGTGGGCCCACAACCCACCCAGCAGCCCACCCCGGGTTCCCCCCGGGTTGGTTGCAGAACGCGCAGAAAAAGGGGTGTTCGAAAGTCGCGCTCACCGGAAAGAAGTCACTCGCTGCTTATTAACTTTACAACCATAATCCTAAAACAATTCCATGAATGCTCTCGAATGCGAGGCGTGAAGGAGAGCTCTTGTGGGAATGCGCGGTGCGGGCTAAGGGAATTGAGGCCGAGGAATCGGGCGCTCGGGAATTGATGTACAATCAGGGAGCCTACAACAACAACACCAACACACACACGCACGCCTCGCTCGATTTCTGCTCGAGTGGGTAAGAGGCTGGCACACACCGAAACAGCACAAGCGGAAAACACTTCCGGAACATTTCCCACCGTTTCCCTTCGCTCGCAAAAAGGAAACCCTCCCCGTCGTCATTGAAGGATCGTTCTCATTGAAGCGTAGCATCAACAAACTCTCACACAAGAAAACACAGTAGGCGTGAAGTTATCTCGACCGAAAGATCTTTCGCTCTGTGGTAGTAGGTCTTCTCACTGTCTATCACTCCCTTCCTCTCGCTTCCTGTCCTTGTTGCAGGATCTGGTGAAAGTTGACATTGACGAGGACGACTCGCATGACATGAAGTCCCCCTTCTCCGCATACGCATCCGACGCTGGGCGCAGGGGAGGCGAAAAAGCGTGCAATTATCTGCTGCACACACATCCGCCCGAAGGATACGTGAATTGAAATCTTACCGCACCGAAACACGGATAGCGATCATCGTCGCAGCGTTCGAACCGAGCGGGAACCGAGAAGTGGCCACTTGAGGCAGTGGTGGACATCCCATCATCGTCTTGCGGTGGACATGAGAACATTGCGTTTCTGTGAGAGTGCAAAGCAAAGCCGGCGCGCTGCCGGGAGATGAGAAAAAAATCCAACATCAAATCACAACATCTCGCACTCTAACGTTTGCTTTTCGTGCGTATGTTTTTCCCTCACTCGAGTGTGGACACGCGAAATCTGCACTCCTTGGCACTCCAAAAGCACACGGAAAAGGAAGGCACCGACACACACACACACCCCTCGGGACATCGGGATTAGATGCGGTGAAGACACCGTTGTGTCGCAATTTTACGACCGATTCCGGCACCGAAAATTGTCGTCAATTGATGCAGATAATCTACACCATCATCAGCATAAAATAAATTTTATATCGATGCTTACACACACACACGCACATGCAGAGAAACACATGTTGAAGAGGCGGACCAGGATATCGGTCACAGTGTTTTTTTTTTCTTCCTTGTTTCGGTTCACGGTCGCGATCGTACCCGTTGGACGCTTTTCGCCGGCGTCGGTTAATAACAGCAGCAGTAGCAATAATAATACCATAAAACACGACCTGCATACGGAGAGATGTTTCCGAAGGGGTGTGTGTGTGTGTGTGTGTGTTTGTGTGTTTGTGCTGCACAAAAACCGTCACAGGATGCTATGACGATTTTCGCACCCAAGCGGTAGTAGCACGGGTGACGGTTTTCGTTACTCCGGGCAACGGACACCACGCGCTCTGGTTGACTTCCGCGTGCAAATCTCTGTTCGACTGTTGCTTCGATCCGGTGGTGTTGTTTGCTCTGTTAGTTTGATTGTTTGTTTTGATGTTTTCGAGATGGCTCCGGGTGCTGTTGGGTTGGGAATTGATAGTTTTTTTTTTGTTGTTTTCTCTATACACGATTATCCCGAATGAATTGGTTGTTTGAATCGAGCGCGTGGCCGTTCGCTCGTTCGGTTAGACGGTACTACGGTTCGCCCGAGGTAGCGCAAGGGGCGACCCACCTCGGGTCGGTGTGCGGTGTTTTTAAGGACCCTGGGAAAAATTATGACTCGATTGCTACTGTCGACACAGTGGGAAAGCAGTACTTGCTTGTAGCGATTAAATAGCGGTTTGGGATGAAATTATGCGACATTTGATACCGAACGCGCTAGGCGCCTGAATGTGTAATAAAAATCACACGAACAAAACTCTAAATTTGAATGCTTCAATTCGGTGGTGAATAAAAACGGTCGTTTTCACGGCGTCAGATAGGGTCCTTTGGCGCCCGTCAGGAAACGCACTTTAAACACGCATTATCGTTAAAGGTTGCTCGACGTTATATCGATTGCATATCGGCCCGGCCCGGGGTGTTTGGTCGGCGGAGGGACGTTTTACAAGCGTAACCGACACATACACATGCAGGCCGACACCGAAACTGCCGATCATTTCCACCGGCTCGAGCGTTATCCAGCTACTTATCCACTGCGTTGCCACTACCGCCTGGCTGCCCTCGGCTGCCATCCTCCGCACCTATACGCAACACGCCCGGTCAGCAAGTCAGTCAGCCACTCGATATAATACTTCATTTGTCACCTGTCAACTTGTCAACGAAATCGATGGATCAATATCGATTTTTTCGAGCCTCGCCCGGGGACTTGAGGAAGGCTTGAGGCTTGTACAAGACCGTGCAGAGTGACCTGCACGGTAAGGATCATCACACCCGGTCGCACCCGTCTCGTCCTTGTTAATAATCTGATTTTCTGCACGTATCGGGGTCGGTGTATTTTTTTGTCTTGTTTTGTTGCTTGCCTTAATGCACCTTCCCGTGGTTGCAACACAGAAACACAACACATATAACGATCCCCGGGAGGGACCACGGCAAGGAAGTGGGAGAATGTTGCGATGCATGATGGATTCATGCATTTGTTTTATTATCTCGGTTCCCTCGGCTCCATTTTCTGGAGACGGTGAGGGGGAGAAGGAGGGATCCGGGAACGGGGCGGGGCGTGGAACATTTATCAATATTTCATCCCGCCGGGCCGGCTGGCGACCGGAACCCCGTCGAAAGGCACGTCAAAGTTCGATTTTGGATGAAATTTTTGAAGGCTCCCAAAACGTGCATACTCAACCCGAGCGGCACACACACATACGAGCGCACCTGACCTCAGGAGGCTTTGCTGTTTTTTTCGGTCGTATTTTTGGCTATATTTGGCCAACTTTTGTCCGTGTGCTTGTATGTCTCTTTGTCAAGTTTGAAATCGAGTTTAGCGATTTGCATTTCTTTTTCCTGTGTGTTTGTGCGTTATTTTTTTTTGTTTTTCTTCGTTTGTTGGTTTTCATTTCTGACAGGTTCTGGCACGATGAGAACGCCGATGATGTTGATGATGGTGCTACACACTGACGACCTACTTTAATTCACACACACACACATCGACTCTACCAACGGTTCGAAAAAAGTTCAGTTCTCGATCCTGTCACAGGTCCTTTCGGTTCATTAATTTAGTGGGAAATTTATGAAGTGTGCATAGTCGATCGATTTTGTTTTTTGGTTTCACTCGCCGCTCGTGAGTTTTTGCGCGAAGTTTAATCTTTTTCCCCATCCCTTCTCCGTCATTCGACTCAATTTATCTAGTGCAGTTCGTCTTCGTCCGGTTGGATGTTTTTGGCGCGAACCATGCCCGACCCGCGGCTGCGTTATGGATATGGAAATGAAAGCACCGAAATGGGAATGGGCCAGTATGAAGCACAAAGAGAAAAACAAAAAGAAAAAAACAGACGGTACCTCCTGCGAGCAAACAAAAGCATCGGGAAACAAAAGTGGGCAAAACATTGTTAAAGCGAGACCGCGGCCAATCGATAAAGGTACGGCAACCGAACCGACGTGACGGCACGCTTTAAATGGACAGTCTGGAAAAAGAAAATACAGGGCCTCAAGAAATGTATGCCTTTCGCGAGGATTGTGTAATTGTGCACAATATTTTGTTTTTGACCTCCCGGAAAATCGATAGAGTCATTTGTAACTTGTTGTTTTTTTTCGTTTTTTATTTGGTTTATTTGTGTGAAACGCACTTCCAGGATACTAATGTCTGCCAGACGTCTGTTCTTTCGGTTGCTTTAAGGGAATGGTAGTAAACTTGAAGATAAACGGAATTATTGATAAATTGTTCAAAGCAGGATTTCAGCTGTGTGTCAAAATGGAGACGTTTTAGTTTGCACAGAAAATTTGTTTGTGACGATTACCTTTTAAAATGATGCTACTCTAAGAAAACATTCCCATCGTTCGTTTGTTTTATGGAAAAAAATTACCAGGAATCATGACACTTTTTAACAAAAAATACGTACGTGTTTATTTTTGCTTTGAAATCACAAGCAAAGAAAATAGCCAACATTCTTATTCTCTTCAGCAACAGATTTATTCTAAATAAATTAATTTGAAATTAATATTATCACTTCAAAACCTTGTAATTGAGTTGTTGTGATCATATGGATTTTTTTTATGTTGAGTATTTGTTGTAATGATAGGTTCGGATTAGCTGTTTTTGAAAAACATAATCATAACAAAGATAATTTTTTTTAGAATTCTTTCCAACGGAAAATAATATAAGGTGTTTTTAAAATAATTCCTTCAAAAGTAAACTATAAATGCAATTTACACTCATTTTACGTATTAATCTAAAATTAGTTGATTTTCCAAAATAATATAGTTTTATATGTTCACTTCAACGATAATCGCCGTATGAAATTGGTAGAAAATAGAAAAGGTAAATACCATTTCCCATACCAATAAGGCATTTTCTTTCAAATATAATAATGCATTCTTTCTAAATGTTGATTGCAAGTTGGGTTATGAGGTAACCCAACCCAAAAGTAAATATCAATAAAAAAATAATATACATAATTTTTTTTTTACAATATTCATTCGTGTAATAATTTACTATGACTAAACAAGTTAGGTTTCAGTTACAGAAATTAATTTTATTTATTTAATAATATATTAATTCTTAAACATATTGCGTAACATTTTTTTCTATTTTATTGGCTATTCCTATCTGATCTTTTCATTATTTATTTCAAAGACTAGATTGCCGATGATCACATTACATTCTTTTTAATTAGTGCAATATATTTCGCATCACCTTTTTTAAATAAAAATAACATGAACACTCTATTTATACTTTGAAGACTTTGTAAATGTAATCACCAACATTAAAATAACGCCAAAATAGATATGATTTTTGCTACTGAAAATGTGTCTTATTGTGGTAAAAAAAAAACGTTTCATTTATTAGACACAACGCAGGTACGTGGAAACTCCTCAGCTACATAATTAATAAACTGTAATATTAATAATGAGACGAATACAAATTAATAATATGATATTATAAATTTGTAAACAGCCACCAGGACCCGTACGATTTTTGGAATGCTTCTTCTACTGAAAAAGCTTCTACGGTCGACCAATTCTATAATAAATCTCTATTTTCGCTATGTATTATCATTGTAAATGTAATACTTCCTTTAGGCGAAACATTTATTTTACGCAAGAATATTTTCTTGCACAAATTTATTTTCATGGATTGCTTTGATACCCGCAGAGAAATCCACTATCCATTTCTGAACGAATATTTTCGTCCGAAAACATCACAGCGCAATCGTAAAACAACTCATGAATTGCTAGTCACTTGTCTAATTATGGTCGTTTTAAATCTTCCTACAACGTGTTTAAAAAACACAACCTAAGCTAAACGTGTTATTACAATCAACGAACACAGCATCAACACCGCGTTGGAGATGAGATAAAATCAAGAAAAGCATTTCATTCCTCATCATTTAGTAAATGAACCTCGAATCTTGTTGTTGCTCGGTGATAATTGATATCCGAAGAAATAGAAAACCAAACCAAAGGCTCGCTCAATGCCACTAGGGTAACCCATTTTTTATTCCGTGTATGTGTAAAACGACCACGCACAGTTTTGGCGCTTATGATGACTGAGCAAATCATGCCGACTCACACGTTATTAGCATCCGTTTTGGAAGCAACTACTCGGCCCAACTCAACTCGACTCTATTTCACCGACGGCCCAATTTAAACTTCTCCCATGGCGTTTAACGCTTCGTTCCTAATGCCGGCGAGCCCGTTGCGGGAAAACTTTTCGGCCATTTCCCACCATTTCTAAGTGCATTTTCCTCTCGTATCATGTAGGCCCGTGCGTGTTGGAGTGTTTGTGTAAGCGAAATGTGTGAAACGTTCGTACTGTTCGTGTTCGTTGTCGCGTCGGTCGGCGATGTCGATGGCGAAAACACCTGAACATCCTGCCGGGGATGGAAGCGAATATGAGTAAAGTTCTTATTTGTGTGCCATATTTTGGGGGCCATAGTTCTTTTGTGCTTCCGGTGCTGCCAAACGAATGTTGCCAAACGTTCGCTCGTAAGGTTGATTTAACCGCGCGACGGAACGAGGCCAACCAGCAAGAAAGCTATAAAGTTCGAGCCTGACAATATTTGGAATCGTATCGTGTGCTACGTTCTGTTCGTCATTTGTGTTTATCGCCCTCGGCAAACCATGCACATATGTGTGTGCATGTGAGTTTGTGGCCGTTAGAAAACACTTTCCGAGCGCGCAAATTGGCATAAGTTGGCGCCTATAAATTCGTGTGACGATAGTCGGGTTACACCTTTTCGGGCGCATTTTGAAGCTCGTTTGACTGTCGAAAGTGTAGCCAATTTCCCGATGCCAGTTTCCAGGCCCGTGTGCTCGCGAAACGTGTATTTCTAGCGTAAACTGGCTTTTTCATGCGTCATAAACAACGCCAATCCGAAAAGAAACCGGCTGGCTGGGGAAACATTTGAAACAACTCGCGCCCGACGTAAAAAAGCGTTTCGGTTGCTATGATTAAAATTCTAACAAACTTCACTCGGTGCTGCTGTCGCTGCCGTCGCCACCGCTTGGCACCTTCATGGCTTGCTTTAATTTCTCCTTTTGCAATGAATGTCACAAGTCACACACAACCAGGCTGGCGGTTGGTGTTGATGGTTGTTTATTTTTCTGCCACGAACACATTGTGTTTTATCACACACACACACACACACACACACACACACACACACACATACACGCGCGCTCGAGTAAATGATAAGGCACAGACGGGCGCCGAGATTTTCCCAAATCCTTGCGTCGTGGCTTTGGCGTCTGCAGCAAACTGTATGACGCGAATTATCCCTCACCGTGGATTTGTCATAGCGCGCTATGATGACGAAGGCGAACGGCGACATTCGCAAATCCCGCCCGCTTCAGGAGCGGAGAAAGCAGCACCATTAAACATATTGGCGCCATTAATCGTAATTCATTACTATGGCTCATGTGGTTCTGTGCGCCGCTAAACAGGGCGACCGGTGGAAAAGCGGAGATTTTCTTTATCAACCAAGCTTCGGAAACGTATGTGTGCCGTGTGGTTGTGGTGAGAGAAATAGTAAGCGGAAGGAACAGAACACGCGCCAATCTCCACCGACATGTCGTAGCGTAACGAGGCGAAAAAATAACTACATTCGCGTCGGAAGAAATGTTTCAATATTTGAGCAGGACACACATTCCATCGTTTCGACGCGTTCGGAGCAAAACACATTCCCCACTTGATTTGGCATGCGTTTACACGCGGTTGGAGGACAGGGGGAGGGGTGGGAGGTTGTGCTGCTTCGACATCAAACACACACACACACACCGACACACACATGTACACAATCACCCACATACAAAATCGGAAAAAAATCCCATTTCTTATAACTACAAAAATCCAATCGCGACGGTAAAAATTCAAAATTCCAGCACACTGCCACGGTCCACCGCAGCTAATCTACAGCTACATGTACAGCACGGTAAACATGTGTGCGCTCCTCCGGCGGACGCTTCACCACCCGAACCAACGACGGTGATGATGCTACCGGGATGATAATAAATGCGGCTAGTCGATCGATTCTCGGGTCGCCATGCTTCAAAATCCTAGCAGGCTAGGCCACCAACACCTTCCCATACGGATGGACACATACACGCATACGTTACTTTAACGTGCTGGCTGGCTGTTGCTGCTGCACTGCGTGGCGTGAAGGAATTGTGCCGCCCCGTGGTCCTTCTGGCCAGGATATTGCACGGGTGAAGCGGAAAAGCAAAACGCGCCACAGGAGCATATATTACATTCTGAAATACAACAAAATGACGCACGACGACAATGACATCTGCTTTCTCGCTCCCGTTGACTCGGTCCATCTTTCATCCTGTTCTCTCCCCGTCTCTTTCCCCCTCCTTTCTCGCTCGCACGCTCCCATGTGCGGTGCGGGTAGTGTTTTCTCATCCTTTCACACTCACTCATAGTGTTGTTGTTGTTGTTGTTGTTGTTGTTGCTGTTGATGGTGTTGCACAGCATGGCATACCTCGATCGTCCCTGCGTCTCGGGCACGGTAACAAATTTTCATTTGTCGTGCGCTATCATTAGATTTAAATAATTTTGACATCGTACATCACTTTCGGTGCACGACGGGTGCGAATATCATCACCATCGCAACCGGCCGCTCTGTGTGTGTGTGTGTGTGTGTGTGTGTGTGTTT